>JAHWXV010412069.1:0-10069 GCA_024586415.1 Phrixothrix hirtus
AATAAGTAAAATTGATTAATAAACATGAAATATAAAAACCTTTTTAATAATAAATGAATTAATACATTATTATAAGATATCAATTTAAAATATGTAATTACAATGCTAAGGTTGAAAATATTTAAGTTAATAGTTAATGCCATTATCGTCATCTAGTACTTAAGCATAAAATGAATTGTTAATATTAAAACGAAAACTGTGATATTTGACTAAGATTGTAAACAAATCATGCATGAAAACATAACCCCACACATAGATGGCATATAAATTCACATCCTACATTTAATTAAATTATCATATTCCTTATCTTATAATTTTACAGTTATAAGATATGAATTTAGTATATAGACTGCAATTACAATCAGGTTAATTTAGAACAATTTCTGTTCTCCTACAAGCCTTGCCTTTATAATATCTTTTCTGATCCGTAAACACTTTGTCAGCCGCCCTCAATAAAAAGCGCTGTCAGAGGATTAGTTTACGAACGTTTTCCTAAGCCGATAACTCTGTAGAATCTTCTAGACCTAGTGCGATCCTCCGGATTACAATAGAGCTTCGCCCCCCTGATCGGAGTTTTTCTATAAACAATGGGATATGAACGTTTTTAAATCGATATTGGTTATTATCAGAACAATCGGAAAAGTTAAAATATTAAACGTTTTTCATTTTAAACATTCATATATAATTGTACCCTTGGAAGGAGTATGAAAAGGTCTTTGAACGTTTTTCAGTTCCTTCTTCTACGCTAAGACAGAATTAACTACCTACTTCATGAATATTAATTTAAATTACCTAGTGCTAATCCCCATATATCCTTAATGCTAACCAATATAAATTGCATGACACACACGATCTAAGTACACACAATAACACACTGGAATTTGCATGTCAAGGTATTGTACATAGTTGTAAATATATGTATAAAATTGCACGTTCGTTTACTTAATCTAGAATTTGCCTAGTTATACAGGCAGATATAAAACATATACAATTGGTAGTATATACAGCTACACTGGAAAGTAGCTATACAACGCCATACAATATTTGCCTTGTTATTAAAAACGAGCACGTTCAAATCAACCCATAAGCCTCCGACTGAAAATAAGATGACTGAAGGCCAATTGAACTAGAAATTAGTTCAACGCAAACTTACCTTATGCCGACCTTAAGTCATAAAGGTTAGAGCTTGAGTTATTCAACATAAATCAAATAATTAACCGAAAGGTAGTCGCATATTTACCTGATATCTCTTTGAAAATCTTCGCTAAATTAATAAACAAACCTTTTTAAGTGGGTGAGTATCCAAGCTGTCTAAAAATTTCACTTATTAAACCCTTTTTCAAAGGTGGTAATAAAGAAACGGTATCTAACTATAGACCCATCGCCCTTCTATCATCATTTGCCAAAATAATAGAATAATTAGTTCAGAAGAGAATGATCACCTTTCTAAATACTCAGTAAATTCTATCGCAATACCAATTCGGATTTAGAACCATTATGATTATTAATGATGGTACTTTTAACTTTTTATCCGTCATTTATAATATCGTTAATGATAAGTGATCTAACTAAAGCGTTCGATTGTGTCGATTATAATATTCTTCTACAAAAACTAGAGCGACATGGTTTCAGAGATATCCCTTTAAATTGGTTTCGTACTTACTTATATAATAGAAAGCAATTAGTTGAACTGAGTCATCAAGAGAATAATGGTAATTCTGAATCGTTTAGATTTAATATAATAGATGTTATAAGTGGAGTACCCCAGGGTAGCGTTCTAGGTCCTCTACTATTCCTATTATATATTAATGACATTACTTAGAGTTGTATATCCAACTTTACTCTTTTTTCTGATGATACTTCTATAAGTTGGTCTCATAGTAACTCAGATTCACTACACTGAACGGTTTCAAGAGATATTACTCAACTCTCTGAATGGTTTAATGATAATAAATTAGTATTTAGCATAGAGAAAACTAGGATCACGATATTTTCATTAAGGGATACATCAGCTTGCACGAAACAAACTGATATTTTTATAAACAATATGGCTGTTAAACAAACAAGTCACACTAGGTTTCTAGGAATTGTTATAGACAAATATATGAAGTGGCATAAACATATAGAATTTATTAGCGCAAAATTAACATCGACATTCTACGCAATAAACGTTATAGTAAATTAAGTAGGATTTGATGCTAGATTGCGAGCTTACTTTGCTCTGTTTGGATCTATATTACGTTATGGTATTGCATATCGGGGAAATACAAATTCTGGATATTTATATTTAGTATTTAAAATACAAAAAGGGCCTTTTCAACACTATATAATGTGAACTCAAAAATCAACTGTCGATCATTGTTTATTAAAAGTAAAATTTTAACCTTAACAAACTTATATGTATAAGAAGCTGTCTCTTTAATTTTTAAAAATCTATTGAATACAAACAAACGTGATGATATTCATAATTATTATACGAGGAACGCCGGCAGCCCCTCACTCAATAAACCTAAAAATGACACTTATAAAAAATCTAGAGTATAAACTGGTCTTGTTACATTTGAGAAGCTTCCAATTGATATAAAAAAAAATACAAACCATAAAAATATTTAGAATTAAATTAAAGCAGCATTTGCAAGGTTATGGATTTTATAACACACAGGCGTTTTTAAATGTAGATTTTAATATTTAACTGTAACTATTTTTTGAAATTTGTAAATATTCTATACACTGTAGTGTTTTTGAATAAATTACTTGCTTACTTACTATTCTCGCAATACCGTTCTAGGTAGTACGTAGGAACAAATACTGTCAAGATATCTGTGTACGCAGTAATCCTCAGTAACTGTATTTGGAATCTCCTTTTACAGTAACAATACAAAAGTTTAAAATTTAGTCACTAAGGCTCATTTGCACCATTCTCTGCTAGATCTAAGCTTTAGTTAAATTTTATAGTAATGATTGTCACCACAATTGTTTCTATGGCAATAAAGCAAAGTTTAATTTAAGCGTGTAAGGGGAAAATGGTTCTTATAACTAGTCATAAAAACGGTGGGATTTGCGGGTATGCATTTAAAATAAACATTGCCCATAAATATGTAATTGTATCTGCTTTGTTGATGCGAAATTTTAGTGGGACTTGTCAATTTTTAGTAAACTTGATATTTAATGTAAAGTGTTACAATTATTTGTTATGTGTCCTGTTTACAATGACTGAAGTCGTAAGATGTGGAAGAATCAATGCTATATTTATGATGACGAATTCGATGGAAACAAATTTGAGAATTTTTAGAAATCGAATGAATCAGTATCAGACCATCAGATAGAAATCAGATCAATGAAATCTTTTTTACATTTTAATTTGTCGATTTTCAATTTCAACCTTGTTTTTAATAGTTTTCGTATGGATTATTAACACATTCACGGCCTGTAATACTTCTTATACTTACCCTAAGATCCGATCAGGTTTTATGTATATAGTTAAATGGTTTTTGTTGATATGCCATAAAAAAGCAATTTGTGACAAATCGACGACATTAGACTTAATAAAAATGATAACACGCATACGCTGCGTGATCGGCATCTCAGCAGCATAACATCACTATGTGCCGATCACTCCGAGGTTGCGTGTATTTTGTCTTTGACAACAAAATACCATAAAAATTGCAATATAATTTCTTGCAAAATAATGCAAATCATTTATTTACTATAACATAAAAAAGAGTTCAATAATCATGCCATAGTCGAAAGCATGACTCCAGACATAGTCCTGGACTTCCGGAATACATATTGCAGCAATAGTGGGTCATTTGCCGCAAATTTTTCTTTGTTCTGCAAATTCTGCAATTCTTGCGTTGTACTGCATTGCCTGTCTTTGGTAAGATAGCTGGTAGATAGATTTTTCCAGTCTTGCTTATGAGCCTTTGAGGTGTTCCTGAATTATCTTGTAAAAGATTTTCTAAAACAACAAGTCTAAAGTCATAAAAAATCATTTTGGTTATGGTATATTTATTATGAAGGAACCACGAATTTATCAATAATCTTAGGAGGATATGGATTGCAACCTTTTTATACCAGCGTAAAGTTTTTTTATCACTGCCATTATAGGAATGCATTTGATCTTTTGTGATCGACGCCGGACATATATTTATTGTAAGCTATAATAGCCTCTGGCTTCATTCTAGATTGTCCACGTTTGTTTTGCTTTTCCGAAGAGTTCCACTAAATTCTGTACTTATAAAAGTAACATCACGTTTATCGTGCCATTTTTCCATCATTATTTCATTCTGTTCGCCACATTTTACAGCTATTTCACCTTTCCCTAATTTTTTTTCATTACTTCTACAAAATTGCCTTTGACGTTAGTCCTAATTGTACCAGTAGTGTGCGTTTTGCGTTCTAGTAATAATTTGGACACTGTATGACTGTTGCAGAAATTGTCCATGTACAGTGAGTGGTATTTGTCTAGTTTTTCTTCCACTAAATTCAAAGCAACACTGGTAGCATGACCATAGTCACCGGTATCGTCCTTTGTCCAGCATAAACCATCAACTTTAGTGTAAGTCCAGATGATTCTGCCAAAGTATAACATTTAATGCCATATTTATGGCGTTTACCCAGAAAATACTATCGAAAGTTCAATCTACTTCTCCACGATATTTAATTTTAGAGCAGCTAGCATTCATAACATTTCACTCTTACATGCATCCTTCTCCTGGATTTTTTGGAAAATGCAGCCACGGCAAAATTAATAAGAAACGGTTTCTTCCCAAGTAATTGGGAAAACATGGGAAATTGAAAAGGCGATGTTTCTTCCAATGGTCTTGTGGTCGATTAATTTTTGTGGTATCTATGTGTAAGACAAGCTCCAGAAGGATACATAATTCCTCTTTAGTCAGAGGCTTCTACACAGAGATCCTAGATTTAACCCCAACCCCAGCTGTCAGGAACATTTCTGCGGCATAACTATTAGTCTGTTCGATTATTATGTCGTAAAAGTTTTCCTTCACTAATAAATTAAAATAATCTATTAGGTTAATTCCATTTGGTTGCTGTAAAAGCCCAGATGTTTTATTAAACACTAGGTATTGTTGGTTTACCTGTGGAGGATAAGTCCATGCTATAGTGTTATCTCCGGGAACATCATACCTACATGAAGTAATTGCAGAATATATACCAGCTTCAAGGTTCAATATTTTCATCATCAGTACCGTCTCTAGGATATAAATTGTCGTCGGAAGAATCGTACTCCATGCTATCGCAAGAAAATTTTAGGAATGCCTCTAATTCTTCATTATTCAGCATTTTCGGTTGTTTACTGACTCCAGTCGACATCTTTTTACTCCTGAAGGTCCAGGTTCATACATATTATCCATTTTGCCAGGTTCACTAATTAAAATAATTAAAACTCACAAAAGATTGAAAGCGTGAACGAAAACTACTTGTCTACAGCCTCCTCGCATTTACAACGAATATGCATAACACGCAGCACTTGCGTGATCGGTCTCGCGGTAAAGATGCCGAGCACGCAGACGCTGCATGATCGGCAGTGAATGTGTTAAAGCCCAAAACCTTCTTTCCGCCGACATGTTTGTTTGCAAAATTGTGTCTTTCTGACACTTCTGGTACTGAACAAGACGTAGGGAGATGAGCAACTTTAAATATTCGTCCCAACTTCAACATCTGGCAGATGGATTTTTCCGTTCTCTACCCAAAACTTTGTTCGACAACTACTAATCATAACTATGGGGTGGGCCTTGGCAGATACCGTAGTTAGATTTGTTAAGTTTCGATTAAATGGTTCTTTCTTTAAGCTCCATAGTAGAAAATACTCAATTTCAATTAAAATTGGTAAATAAGTAAGTAAAGTGATCAATATGTTGAATCATAATTCATGCTACCAAATTCATTTAGCTTGTTAAAAGTGATTTCAATATCAGACGAATCGGGAAGCTGCTTAACCAAAGATGGTAGTAGGACGCTGCTTTACTAATTACTTGCTAAGAAGATCGAATCTTATCAACTAGTTAAGGTTTTATAAATAATCTAAAGGTCATAATATAGCTAAGTGTTTTTATACTGTTATTTAAATTCTAAATAACAAATATTTATGACTACGTCAATTATTAATTCACAAAAACAGGCACAAATTACTCCATCCGTATTAAATATACGGCGCGGCCAAATATGTTAAATATACCCGTGCGCCTAATAGAGGGTTGAAACAAGATAAAATTGTAATTTCCAATAACTTATAAAGCAAAAAAGTAATTTCAGTATTTAAATACTTTGTAAGTATTCCAAGTTTTGATATACGTTCTATAGACTCTAGATATTTGACATATAGTACAGTTATGGTGATGGTTTATTCCAGATAACAACCATGTCAAATATTTAGCACGTACAGGGTTTTCTACTAGAATTTACTCAATGTATATTTCCGTTAATATTTGGTCTACGAAAGAGGTTAAATTACAAAAGCTGTAGCATTTGCCATGAGCTAAAAGATTTTGTTGTCAAAAAGAACAAACTAATATCGCAAAAGTACGAAACAGAGCCAAATTCGATTTGTTTAATGAAATGACCTGTATATTTTTACAAATTTGTAACCGGGAGAAAATTCTGATCCCAAAAATATATAACACTTTATACTTATAGATAAAAACAAATAGGATATTAGACTTTCGAGCTATTTTGAAAATATAATATTATTTGCTATCAAAATAGGACTACAAGCATTTTAAACTAAAACTAACAAGTAAAAACAAATACTAATTATCGCAGTACTAATATACCAATAAATATAACAATGGGATACTTTTAATAAGAATAATTTGATAATGTTACAATTTATATCAAATGCAATAAAAATAAGAAATTATCTGTTGCTGAATATCGAAGAACTTATCCAGTTAGGATAGTTCCTAGTGAAAATACATTTAGAAATGTTTACAATTTGTTTCAAGTATCCAAGTCGCTAAATCGTAAAATATATGCTGTTGCCATTTCAGAAGAAATAGAGCTTGAAATTATCTTATATTTTCATGATAATGTGAAAAACATTTAAATAGGTGTTTTCTTCTTTCATCATCCCTACTTGGTTTCAGAAAATTTTAGTGGTTCTATTAGGGATGTGGTCTTGACTTAGGTCACAGTTTTAATAAAACTCAAAGAGTTTTGGCTTCAAGTAAACTAAGGTTCAAAAATTAACAGCAATTCACAAGCAACTAAGGCTTCAATTTTGCCTTTTGATGATACAACAGATACAAGAAAATCCAGAATATTTAGGCAATATTTTGTGGACTGACGGAGCTGCCTTCAGGACTTCTGGTATACAAAATTTAAAAAAATGTACTTTATTGGAATACAGTCAATCTGCGTAATGTAATTGTGATTACACGATCAGATAGGCAATATTTTGGTGTATGGTGCGGGTTAATTTGCGATAGGGTTGTTGGCTCTTTGCTCTTTAAATAGGCAATGATATTTACAGTTATTGCAAAACGAGATTGGAGAAGCGATAGATGAATTGCCTCTAAATCTTTTTCAGAATCTAGTGTGGTAGCAGGATGGGGCCCCGCCTCATGGTATTTTGGAAGTGAGGCAATTTTTAAATCAGAATTGTACTAATAGGATTGGAAAAACTAAAACAATTCCTTGACCACATAATAGTACAGGTTTAACACTCCTTGACTTTCTTTGTGGGCACAGTTAAAGGCAAAAATTTACAGTCGTAGACTTAGAAATGCGCAAGACATGCAGATATGTCTAATTCAAGAGAGAGCCGGAAGTGATGCGAAGGACTTTGCGTAGCTTAGAAAGGAGGCGAAGATTATGTGTTCAGAAGAATAGAGGACATTTTCAGCATCTACTACGATAATTAGTATTTGTTTTTAATTGCTAATTTTAGTTTGAAATGTTTATAATCTTGTTATGATAACAAATAATACTATAGTTCCAAAACAGTTAGAAAGTCTAATATCCTCTTTGTTTTAGCTAGAAATATAAAGTGTTATACATTTTTGAAATCAAAATTTTCTAACGATTACAAGTTTGTAAAAATATACAGGTCGCTCCATTAAAAGAAATCGACGTTGACTTTGTTTTGTAGTTTTTTGGTTTTCATTTTTTCTTTTTCGCAGCAAAATTTGATAGCGGATGGAAAATACTATAGATATTGTAATTTATACTTCTTCGAATACAAAATATTTACGGAAATATACATTGTACCTATAGTAAAACAAAGTGCCGATGCCCAACTCAAGGTTCAAATTGGATTATGCAGATCCGACTGCACTGAAAGTTTATCGATTAATAACACGCCCCCTTTAAATAGTAAGCGGAGTTTTTAAAATACGTTGTTGTATTACAATAATTCCTAATAGCGATATCAAATGCGCCACTTCAAATACAAATGTTATGAGAAGGATATACTTTCTAATGCTTTTGTATAGTTGTTATTGAAACGAATCTGATTTCCATTTGAGCATATACTTATCGTTCTTGACTGTACATCTTATAAGAAATATCTAGCATACAGTTTCAAAAGTTTGTCCAATTTTACAAAATTATATACTTGGACAAAAGCTAAATATGTATTGCGGAAGGGCGGGGTTCTACTGTCTCGATTCCAATATATTAAATTATAATTCTACTTGTTTGTTTACAGAATTTAGTTTGGTATGCCAGATATATGTGGAAGATCGGTATTTAAACTGGGAATCCCAGATATGGTAAATTATATTTTGTCAGTGCTTACTAGTTTGTTTCTTTAGGACTCGTATTAATTATTTATTCAATTAATTTTGTTCCGATTAATGCCATATAAGTTGCCTACCTTATTCCATTATCCTTTGATATACTTATAATCCAATCGCATACCACTTTAGAACAGAGAAAATAATCATGCAACACACCATATACCTTACCATGCGTTCCTGTGACCTCGGTATAAAATTCTAAACTAACTTTACACATAAAACAAATTTAAAATTAAAATACTTGTCAAATGTGCAAATTTCTGAAATAAAATAAATTCTTAAAAAAAAAGTAAAATCACTAACAATTGAAATTCAAAATTAGCAAAGTGCAAATTTATTAAAATTAATGTTTCAAAATTATAATAAAAGGTTGAAAATGTATAAAGTTGAATTAATCCGATGTATGATGTTACGTGACTTCGGACGTTATGTGTCTAATTTACAATTCTTTTTGTGGGATACTCTAGTAAATTCAGTTTTCTTAAATATTAATTTATACAAAAACTATACTAATGTTTCGACTTCAAGCAAAATTGAAATTTACTTTCAAAAATGTGAACTACCTTCTTAAGTAAAACACTATAAATTAAATAACGTTTTATAGTTTTATGTAACAGCAACTTCTTCTATGAAGTTATGATCTATGTTCCCTTTACAACATACTTCTCCGAATAAACCTTTCTTCTTAGTAATTGTCTATTTCGTAGTAACGCAGGCCGTGTCACTTTGGTTTTATGAAAAGGTTTGTGAAAATATATTGTTTTTGATTATTATTCACACTAATTGTGCACACGAATTGTTCTTTATGAAAATGTTTTGATGTAAATTGATATATAAACTTACGGACTTTTTAACATTTTCTATTCTTTTGGTTATTCGCCATTAACTCCAGGTTTGTTGTACTTAAATTATTTATTTTTAGTTAACAATAATTTTGTTTATTTGTTAGGTTTTTAATTTTCCACCGCAGATTTCACTAATCCAATTCGACGTGGATTTTATTCAACTTGATCTAAATGGTTTATATGAAATTGAAATAATTTCATATATTTATTCAGGTAAATATAATTTAATTTTCTTTCATCACTCTATCACCTTTATTAAAATAGACTATTTTAATATAAGTTGTTGTAGTTTTATCGTAGACTTACTTGTTTAATTAATTTCAAATTTTTGCTTTAGAATATTTCAATCTGATTTGATTGAAAAGAATTGTACTTTCCTAAAATGAGTAATAACCTTCTCATTCAGAAGCTGAAATTATAATTGATTAAAATGTGTAACAACTTGCCCATTCAGTAGCTAAAATT
>JAHWXV010412115.1:0-15665 GCA_024586415.1 Phrixothrix hirtus
CTTTGTATGCTAAATCAAGAATTTTGTTAGAATCGAATAACCGGAAGTACAACTTTATTTCTGTTATTTTTAGATATTTTCCGAATTTTCCGTTTTTCGCAATTTTCTTGAAATCAGCTATAACGATTTTTTTAAAACTTAGTAAATTTCTTAGCTACTTCACTCCATTTTATATGAATCAAGTTGTATTTCTAATAAATTTTCGAAAATCGAGTATCCGGAAGTACTTTGTCTATTAATTGCGAACAACATATCTCAAAAACTAAATATGATGATATATGAATGAAATTGTATATTTAAGTTTTTTATCTTCTGCACATGAGACGTCAAGAATTTAGGTAAAATCGAATGAACGGAAGTACCACTTTATTCTTGCGATTTTTAAGTTGTTTTGCAATTTTCTCGAAAACAGCTATAACTTTTATTTTTAAATGTGCTACGGTTATTATGTATTTAATGCCCCTTTATGTGAACTTAATAGTTTTCCTGGAAAAATGCGTTGAAGCAAGTTATCAGAGAAAATTTCCGGAGTTAAGCAGCCTTTCACTTCTCCAATAACTTGAATAGGTGACCGTTACAATTCTCATTTCCAAAATAAACGTAGACAATAATCTAATCATTTGTGGACACTATTGGTATATATGTGTGCGTAAGAAAAAGTCGTGTATTGTCTCACACCAGATTTTTTCTTGATTGGAATTCATTTTTTCTTGTAATTTAGTTTAATTAGATTTAATTTTTTCTTGATTGAAATTCATTTTGTCCTCCATCTTTTGCAATATTTCCATCACTGGCTCCAAAATGTTTCGCCGTTTATTGTGATTGATATATACAAAACAATTAGCACTAGCTTTTAATTATTAATAGGCCGTGAGTTCACACTTTTTATAACAAATGCAACACCAAACACCAATGTAACGACACTAGTTAATTGTTTAAGCGGTCTTTATTTATATTCACCAAATTACAATTATATGTTTATACGTATTCACTTAAATATCCATTTTAGAGTACACTTATAATAAACGTTTATATTTCTATTTATTTATAATAGCTACAGGACAATGACAAATAATTCAAATAACAAAGTGCCTAAATTACGAAATAAACTGGTAGCTAGAATTAAAAAGGAATTTTGTACAAAAACTGTGTGTAAAATTCTACGTTGATACGAGTACAACAGGAGAATAGTTTATTCCACAGTAACATGAGTCAAGAAGTAAATCAAAATTATTTCATTGACTGCATAATAAATGACGTAGCTTTTCGGGGATATGTAAATTCTGGCTGTAGCGCGCTCATGATGAAATATTCTGATGTGGCCAAATTGGATTTACATCAGGAACTAGTGCTAATTCGCTTATGAGATTTTTGCGGTGGTTTTGTTAGTGTAAATTCTAAAGTTGAACTGGATTGGTCAATGGATAGCACATTTTGTACCTGACGAGTGCCAAAGAGTTTCTTTCATTATTAGACAACCATTTGTAAACCATAAAAATGTTATTATTGTCGTTCTAGACTCACAGATTCGTTTATTTAACAAAAATAAATTTAACCTTTCATAAATTGAATGTTTACCTTCAAATAAGGTTACCTTTTGGGCCAAGAAAACGACAACTATCCTTCTTCGCCACATTGGTCATGTTTCTGTACGCAGCAATTAGTAGTCTGAAGAAGTGTATGTTGATTTACAATATAGAGGTATTTCTGAAAAATGTTACATAATAGGTAGATCTATTACAAAGTGCAATACAGAGGATTACCGATAATGAAGCTTTCTAATAACTGCATCCAATTTCGTGAAGATTGTCTAGTTGCTAGGGATGACACCTGTACATAACAAAGTTATTACGCTAAAGAAACTTGTTTATCTATTCGGTAGGACGATTTGGTATCGTTTAGCCACAATAACAACAAAATTATTAATACCAACATGCACGAGGAACGAAAGTTAAGTTTGGTTAATTTATTAAGTTGTTTCGCCACAAACATCGGTGAATCGGGTACTTTTGTTCAAAATGACAATTGAATTAACAGATGACCTACTAATAACTTATAGGCTATATCGAATATCTCATTGGCAACGTGCAAAGTTCGCGAGATCGTTGAAGATTTATTAAAAAATAAGATGATCCGGGAGTTACAAACCTCGTATGCGGGTCCAATTCTTCTGGTCAAGAAGAAAAACGATAAATGAAGAATGTTTCTTGGCTACAGGGTTATATACCGAAAGTGCATTAAATATAAATTACTATTACCACGAATTGACTACCTCCTTGACGGATTAAAAGACTATCAGTATTTTACAAGTTTAGATCTTGCTTCTGGCTACTGTCAGATACCGGTTGCTGAAATCTCGATTGCCAAAACTGTCTTTGTAACTTCTGATGGGCTTCACGAGTACCTACTAATGTCGTTTGACCTCATTACTGCTCCAGATAGCTTTCAGAGGACCATGCATACCATTTTAGGGTTACTGGGGTTCATGATGGTGATGGCATACCTAAACGATGTTTTAATACCATCAACAAATATTGTAACTTGTTTCCAATTATTGGAAAAGATATTAAAACTTTAAAAATGCCAATATAATACTGAAATTGAAAAAATATCGATTTCTGTAGACAAAAATTGAATATCCTCGATCATAAAATCGACAAGAATGGAATCCGTCTGGGTATTCTAAAAAGCTAATGCACTTTTTGAATTTTCATAGCTGTCAAACTTGCATGACGTGGACGTTTCTTAGGACTGTCTAATTATTTTCGTAAATTTATTAAATACATTACTTTCGTTGCACGACCGTTAACAAAGAAAATGTATTTTTTAAATGTAAAGGTGAAGAGGAAAGCTCTTTTAAAAATGGTAAAGAAAATCTAGTCACTCGGCTTGGATTAGCGACTTACCTTCGGGAGCTTCATGTAGATGCCAGTAAATGGGGCGTGGGCGGTATTCTAAAAATAAAATGAAGGCACTTTAAAGAGTGTGTAATATTTCAGTCGAGTTACCATGGAACATTGAAACACTTGCTATAATGAATTTCCTTCAAAAATTTAAGGTTTATTTATTAGGAAAACCTTTTAACGTATTTCGAGATTCTAATGCTCTTTGTACTACTTTAACGGAAAAAGATGTAATTCCTAGAATTGTCAGACGATTTTACCATCCAATATAGACCAGGATGTAAAATGAACCACTTATGTGCCCATAGCTTCAACACATTTGAAACGAATGGCGGTTATGATGATATTCAAACTTTACAGATAAATGTCAGAAATTACGATTGAGTCCTATCTGGATAGTTAGGAGACGAAAAAGTCATCAGCTACATGCACTTTTAAGTAAACAACCACAAAGTATGGAATACAAGGAAGCATAGAAAAGTTGTTTCCTTAAATATAATCGAATTTACCGCAAAATAGGCAAGGGTAGGACTTCAAGGACACAACTCCTAACGCTTTATCATCATTGTACTGGTCATTTAGGGATCAAGAAAATCCTAGAAGCTATTGAAAACCAGTACTGGTTCGCATCCATGCATACATATGTGAAGAACTACATTTTAGCCTATTTGAGATGCCAGTACAATTAAAAAAAACACCTGGAAACCTTTATAGCATCGAAAAAGAAACGTACCAATGGATACACTTACATGACAATCACCGCGTATACCAAAACTTCATTGATAATACGATTTCTGAATGAAATTATTAGCACATTTGGAGTACCCAGAAGAATAGTCTGTGACCACGGAATTGCGTTTACAAGTAATAGTTTGGTAAATATTCCGAAGAATTAGGCATCAAACGTGCTACAGCAACTCTGCGGGAAAACATTCAGGTAAAGAGGAAGAATGGGGTCATTCTCTCGGTAATCAATGCTTCAACCTAAGACGAAGAAAATTGGGATGACAGTATTGGCCGTGTACAATGGGAAATTAATACGACCCTTAATTCCATTACTGGGAAAAGTCTCTATGAAATTCTTTTATATTATCGACCTAGTGAAATGTATGACTCTTTCTTGATCCACAAAATTTGCGAAAAAGAGCTTGATGACTTGGAAGAGATGTGGGCTAAATTAGCTGAAAACATTAAGTGCAAAAGTTGTACTACCATTAAAAGCATGCTAAACTGAAAAAGTTTCAGATTGGACAACGAGCTCTTGTCCACGAAACAAAATGTTCTAACGATGGTAAGAGCAAGAAGCTTGAACCAAAACATCGGGGCCGTTTTGTTATTATAAAAGTTTTAAACAACGATCGTTATGTAATTGAAGACATACCAAATGTGAAAAGGTTGCAAAAGACATATAAAGGCACATGTCCTTCGGACAGGTTAAAATTGTTACAATCGCTGTGAGTTCCGAATATTCATTAAAAAAGTCTGATAATGATTATAGTTGTAACATTAATGTTTTGGTAAGTTTAAATTATTTTAAAATACCTTTGCAATTAATTTAGAATACAAAATACGAGAAACAAATGTTAAAATATTGGTTCGAAATGGAAAATTTTTATATTGCTTTACACTTGTATAACAGTATTAGCTACCGACCTCTGCTGGACTACTAACTGTAAATTTCCATTAAGGGTGCATTAGAGATGTGTTTTATGATAGTTCAGTTCTTCTGGGTTTTAAAATAAAATTCAGTTTACTAGTAAAAAGTTTCTGTGGTGCAAAGTGTTCGAAATAATATTAAAATATTTAAAAGGTGAGTGTTTCTCACAGAGCTTATTAATTTGGTGAAAAGGAGTGAGTTTATTTACCTGAGGTAACCATAAAAGAACGCAGTTTTAATTTGTTATCAATTGCATTTTTATAAATTGAACTGCAACAGTTAAATACATATTATGTTTAAAGTTGTTTTTAAATGATAATTGAAATTAATTATAAGATTGAGCGTTGACATGCTAAACTTATATTAAGACTGTCTACCTCCTATGATTAATTAATTATAAGATTGAGCGTTGACATACTAAACTTATATTAAGACTGTCTACCTCCTATGATTCCTACTGGTAACCGGGGCAGTTCGAGAGTAGGTTTTCTCGCACTTGACACCATTGCACAGCTCAGTTCTGCTCGTAAGTTTGTTTAGCATGATACGTTATTATTGTGGCCTAGTGGAAATGTGTAGGGTGGGTATCTAGCGTGTTTCTCCCTTAATACCATTGCACCACTCACCTTTGCTAGGGCGTTGTTACCAGAGACATCGTCTGTGTGTCATTCCGGGTGTCCATTGGGCAAGGAACTTGTGACGGAGTAGTACCTCACGCGTTTCTCCCTTGATACTCTGCACACTTCAAAGCTAGTTCCAGGCTTGTAGTATCTGGAGCGGTATCTCGCATGATTCTCCCTTGATACCATTGCACAACTCAGTACTAAACCCCCGACAGTAGTGAAGCGAGTACTTCATGTGTTTCTCCTTTAGTACACATTGCACAAGCTCGCTATTGTCGGAAGGCTCGCGTGTAACCACCTGGATAGCACTCAAGTAAATGCATAATAAAAAGAAAGTTTGGACTAATTTTTAAATGTATCAAGTTTCAGCTTCTCTTTATGGTCTCACATTTAATTAACTAATTATTGTTATTGATTATATTATACCTTAACACTGAATGATTGGCTCACCCTCTCTCATTTTTAGGCAGATGTCAAACTGGCTGGATCATATCCTCTACATCATGTGACTGACCCTTATAAATACGAATAAGTAATTAGAATATTCTGACATTTTATCAAAGCTAATTATAAAAACAAATTCGGGTAGATAATTATTTATATTATATTTTAAATACAACAAAATATATTAAAAAGAAATAGGATAAAAGTGACTCCTTTTTTATTTAACCGAAGGATTATTGTTTCTATTTTCAGATCGAAATATAGTTTATCGGCTTTTCGAAGGAGAAGGAGTCGGGCCTAGCCGATTCGCTCGACTCCATGACGTAACTTGATTCCGATAAGTCGGTTATAAATTTTGTAAAATAAATTGTTTGTGTTAGTTTTGTTTAGTTAGTAGCAATTAGGTATTGAAATAGTTATGTATGTATGTATGTCTATGATTTGAGAAGGAAGCCAGGGGATAAGTTCTGTTTTCTTTTAATTATGGAGTCGACTAGAAACTTTCAGATGTATGTAGCAATATTCATGTTGTTTAGATTTCAGTTAAAATATTAGTTGGTCCTAGGAATTTAATTTATTTTATTTATTTAGAAATCACAATCCCCTTTATACAATATTTAATTAATATTGTAGGTTTATCTAATTAAACATTTATAACTGTCCAATAAGCTTCTGTTTTACATTTGCAGAGCATTTTCAAAGCAATATTGAACTAAATGTAGATTACTGACTATTTTAAAAAAAAGTTGAAAGTTTAAATAGAAACATAAATTATAAGGAGCTATAAATATGTGTTCAAGAATAAAATAAACGTTTACTTAATCGTTTACATAATAAATTTGTATTTAATCTATATACTGCAAAACATCTATTAATTGTGACATGATTTAAAACATTTTTAGTATATATTATATTTATGTATGAGTTTCTTTTGATTTTGTGATACAATTCTATAAGTGCGCGAGTACAATGAAAATATTATTTTTTAAATCTTTCATCGGAAAAACATTGTTCGACAATTTATTTTTTATCATTATACATTAGTTCAATCAAGTTACATTATGCGCAATCGGGCGGTAAAACGTGCTTTATGAACAAACTTTCCTCGTATTTACTGCAATTCTATAGTTGTGGGTGATAAAGTAACTTCGTAGCCTGCTATAAAGTTACTAAAACTTGTGTATATATTAATAATGAATTAATACGAGTTTATGGCCCTAGGCGTATTATATCCCCCAGCTAACGCCTCCGGGAATTATCTTCTCGTCGCGTCCCATAAACTCCTACTTTACGCCCTTGATAAATAATTAACTACTATAACTTCAGTTTAAAGAAATCAAATAATTCAACCTTTATTAAATGTGAACCTTAAGCAAAAAGTATTCTGTGGGACTGCAAATATCATAATGTAATAACTAATTACTATGTCGGTACTTTGTTTTTGTATTTTTTTTTATTATAAATTAAAAATAATTCATAATATTAGACAGGGGGACCTTTGAAGTTAGTGAATTCCAGAAAATACTTTATTCACTTGTACATAAGATAGATGCTTTAAAAAATACAAATTTTTGAGTTCTTATTATTACCCCACCTCTAGCAAAGTTTTAGACACCTTCTCGGCGCGTACTTGACTGAATTTTTATTATTAATAACAAAATAACCACATATATTACTTATTACCTACGTCTGGAAACAGAAGTGTTCAATAGCATAAATATTTCAACAGATTAGTAAAGAGCAAAATCTTCTAATGTAAACTAGTAGATACAAGAAGAAAGTTGGATGAGAGATCGCATAGGAGAACTATGGGAGCAGCAAAAACTTCTGTAAAAAGAAATATCCACAAACTACTAATGAGAAAAATGAGAAATAAGGAAGTATGTTCCCTTATATCTCATACAAGGTTTGTCTAGAAAATTCGTATAAAAGTTGAACAAACATTTTATTATACTATTAATTGGGTAATTCAACAGTATCACCTTCAAAGTACTCTACTTCCCCAAGTAATACACACTTCTGCCAACGTTTCTCCCACTGCTGGAAACACCTCTTCAGTTCATTTTCGGTGATGCTCTTGAATAACCCCGTGGTTTCCTTTTTAATCGTTTCTACCGCACCTCCCTCAAACCAGCATCTTGCATTTAGGGAACAAGAAAAATCGCATTAAGCTAAGTCGAACGAATATGGCGTGTGCTCCATTAATTTTATTGAATTTTTGACCAAAAACTCATGGACAACTAGTGATGTGTGCGCTGGCGCGATGTCATGATGCAAAATCCACGAATTATTCCTCGCCAAATCAGGGCGCACACGAATAATTCGCCCTTTCAACCTCTTAGGACTTCAATGTAGAGCAGTCCATTCCTGTTTGGCCCGGGGGAACAAACTCATGATGCACAATGCCCCTGTTATCAAAAAAATCAATCACCATTGCTTCACGTTGGATCTTGCTTTCTTCAATTTTTTTGTTCTTGGCTCGCCAGATGTTTTCTACGCCATGTTTTGTGATTTCAATTTAGGGTCGAACTCGTAAACTACGACTCGTTTTGTGAGAAACTTGATGACGATGCGCAGTTCCTCACTATCGGAAATTTCCATGGCAACGGTGGTCTGCGAAAGGTGTAGAAATAAAAAGCAACATAACTGTCTGGCTCACTCTCTAGCCGGCTGGGCGTCTACTGAGGCCAGTTAAGTTGTGGCAAAAGCGGGGGGGGGGCATTCTGTCACGCCCTCACTCTCATTTTGCGAACAATAAGACGCGAACTATACGAATTTTGTAGATAAACCTCGAATTTGCGTTTTATTCTTGTTAGAATAAAGCGGAAATTCTAAATCAAAGACCTGATATGACTTCTGGGCTAGCAGGTAAAAAATTCTCAGACCGTTGCCGCTTTACACCAATAAACATTAAAAAATTATCGAATCGTTAAAGACTTGAATGTATCTAAACGTTTGCAAAATACTTTCCAAAGTTTCCAAAGTCATATGAGGTTTTTGCTTTGTTCTCTCCTGCAGAGTTATGCCCTTCCAAAGGGAAGGGTAAAGCATATTTTAATTTTTTTTCTTAAATTCTGGAAAAGATGAACAGATGTCATTTGGGAATTATCATTGATTAATCCAATTTCTATTTATGGATATTTCTCTAATCGTTATTCATATTTATAAGGGGTTAAAACTAGCAGCCCTGATTCAATTTTTCATTAGAATGTTTTATCAGATCAAATTAAATAATGTAGAAATAGGGAATAGATAGAGCTGTTATTTTAAAAAAAATTTTAATGTTTAAATGTTTTTGACTAAAATAATAAAATCAATTAATACCCAAAACTAGTTTTATTATTAAACCAAAGTTTAAAATTCTAAAAAATAAAAAAACTATGAACAAAATTACAATAATTGTTAAAAATGACCCCCTTCAACCAGGGTACTAGCTTCTACTCCTTAATTGATTCAAAAATCCCTGGTGCATTTCTAATTGTATCACATGATGCGATAATACAAGTCTTCAATGTTATCCACTGGATTACGGTAAACTAAAGATCTGGGGTGTCCTCAAATGCAAAATCTGTGGGATTCAGTTCTAAACATTGTGGAATCAAAAGTTGTCATCCCCTTCTACCTATCCAGATATGATTCGTTCAGATAATTGCCAACATTTCGACTAACATGTGAAGGAGCTCGACGTGCATAAACCACCACTCTTGTCTTAGTGAAGTGTCACATCATCAAGATACATGGGAAGTTCTTCTTAGAGAAAAGTGAAATAAGAAGTGCAGTTAAGTCTGAAACGCAGAAAATATCGGCCAATTAAATATTCACCAACAATGCCAAGAAAATTCATATTTTTGTAATTCACCTATAATCGCGTGTGTGCTTATTGTGGAAATTCCTAATTTCTTGTTCAGAAAAACTTGCTTCGTCGGCGAACAAAGTGTCTGCTAAAAATCGATGATTACGTGCAACTATTTGGAAAATACACTGGAAAAAGACAACACTTTGTGAAAAATCACATGGCAATAATACTTAGACACGTTATATGTGGTAAGAATATAATCGGTATTCCTTCAAAATTCTCCAGATTATTGAATCGCTGACGTGTAATGCTTCATGACTTCTTCTAAGACTTGTTCGAGGCTGTTCTTCGGGTTGGTCAAGAACTGCGTCGTAACTAACTTTGATGTGCTAATTTGTAGAATAAAAAATCAAAGAATGATGCTAGCAATAACTTTAAACAACTGTCAACACATTACGCGACAAATAAAAGTGTTTTAACAACCGTGTACTAGTTTTTTCGGTGCATTTCAGGAACACACGTACCTACTTATGCTAACCAATTTTATTTTTTACTCAAAACGTTTCATATTATTACAAAAACAAGGGACACAAAATTTTTTTAGAAATAACAGCTCCTTCTATTCCCTGTTTCTAAATTAATTAATTTTGACTTGATTAAAAAGTATCCATAAGTAGCAAAGGTAATCCTTAAATGGCATCTATATATTGTTCCCAGAATTTAAGAGAAAGAAATAAACATGTTTCATGTTTAGAAGAGCATAACTCTACAGGATATGACGAAAAAACAAAATATATAAAAAGCCCTTTAATTTTCAACAAGAAATCATCACTTAGAATATTTCGTATACGTTTAGATACACCCTGTATAATCAATAGCAAACAAATTGAATTTCATAATAACTTTATGCCTTTGAACTATTGTAGATGTCAATGCATGGTATTGAACAGATGTTTGATAAACGCAAAACGTGTTTAATATTAAATTAAAAAGTGATTGTAATTTTTAGATAACGAAACGAATTTTTAGGTTAGGTTAATTACCATGTAACAGTTAGAATTAATGGATAATATTAATATACCTTGTAAAGAGAGATTTTAGATGTATACGTCCATGAACGTCGTGATAATTACATAAATTGTAACATAGAATTTATTTAATTATCATAATTAATGATGCCTTAGACTTAGATAATTGAACTTCTATACTACATTTGAATAGATTGAAGTAATAATTTCGGCATAAATATGATAGAAATTGAAGGGCTAAATCGTTTTCCTTAATTAATTAAAAATAATAAAATGAATAAACATACAAATAAATTGTGTATAAAATAACCACTAATAATTGATATATTTATTTTAAACAAACTTGGCTACATTTTCAAACTTTCACCTAAACACATTTCTCCCTGCTTTTACTCTAGACGTAAACCGCGGCCGACCGCAAGGCTTTTGATAGTCCCCCGCGAAGCTCACGTGAACGCTAAAAAATTATAGTGATAAATTTAGAGCTAATTTGAATAAAAGTAGAATAACTATGTAGTCGCCATCAGGTACACCAAAAAAGTCGCCTTCAACGTCTAAAAGTTTGGCCACCCCTGCTCTAGACAAATAAAGTAGCTGTAGACAGATTTAAAAATCAAACGCCATGATCTCTATCGATGCCAAAGTTAATCAACATGCGCGATCTAGGGGGTTAAATCGAAGTAACTGAAAATTTGGAATTTAGGTATGGGAATTTATAAAAGAACTATTTCGAATAGCACTAATGAATTCAAAAAAATATAATTAGTATCGAATAAAGGGTGTTCATGTATTTGTGCGTGTGCATGCTCGTGTGCATGCGCGTGTGTGTGCGTGGCGTCCGCGTGTGGGTATACGTGTTCGTGTGTATGTGTGTGTGTGTGTCTCTGTGTCTACAAACAGAATATCTCGAAAACGAAATGTCGTAAATAAACATAATTTTATATTTAAATTTGTAGTCATATGTACACGTAACACAACAATTTAATTGAAATCATATAACCGGGAGTGCCACGTTATTCTTACATTTTTTGGTTCTTCACGATTTTCTCGAAATCGGCTCCAACGATCATTTTACAATTTATTACATTTCTTAGCCATTTAATGCCCTTTCATATAATTTAGACAATTTCTCAAATATAAACTAAGCGCTTTCTCTAATAAATTATCGAAAAACGAGTAACCGGAAGTATTTGTCATATTAATTCTGAACAGCATACCTCAAAAACTAAACATCGCAGTAAAATGAAATTCTATATATAAGTTTAGTATTTTCCTGGTACGTTCTAATAAGAATTTCGTTAAATTATAATGATTGGAAGTGCCACTTTAGTCTTGAGATTTTTAGGTTTTTATGCGATTTTTTAGAAAACGGCTATAATTTTTTTTAAAATTTTCTACAGTTCTTATGTCTTTGATGCTATTTTGCGTTTACGGTTTTTTTTAAAAATGCGTTGGAATGAGTTATCAGGGAAAACCTCTATAAAATGAATCAATACTTCAAGTAGATTAAATTGAATCAATAAAATTTGTTCTTTTGCTTTAACGAGATATTAGAAAAATCTAATTTAGAATGTATCTAATTTGAATAAGTAAGGAATATACACCAATAAAATAATGGATAACGGGACCTAATTTTATTTGTTAAGATTGACTTAATATTGGCGTACAATTGCATAGCTTAAAGAAAATAAAATTAACCTATATTATCAAAAATAACAAAAAGCGTTGACAGTTTTGCGTGCTAACTTCATTACTGCAACATATAGAGTAGAGAGTTCGCCTTGTAAATCGCAAGCGAAATCTTACACGGTTATAGTACAGGTACTATAAACGAAACAAATTAAAAGCAATTCGATGTTGCAAACGATGTTTTATACTATATAATTTAGATTGTTCCAAATATTGTACATTATTTAGTGAAATCTAAAACAGCCTTTAAGAGAATTTGACAGAAATTAATTTCGCTTATTCATAATTTTGAAAAAACTTTAAAATACTTTCGTAGTAATTTCGTTTTAATGTTATGTTAGTGATATATGTATCTTAAATAGATCAATCAGTATAAGTATAAATTAGGATAAGAGAAAGTTGTGTTGCTTCACAACAGATGTTTTACAATGATTACAAAAATTTGATGAACGCTGCTAATTATTATAAAAGCTATGCATTTAATAAATTATTTGGGTGTATGTACATGTATATGTAAATAACAAGATGTAATTTATTCAATATTTTATAGAATTCCCGTCTATTTATAAAACTTAAAAAATAAATTGTTATTTTGAATTATAGTATCTACACTCACTAATAAAAATATTGCATATTTTATATTGTTGATTTACTCTTGAGAAGCAATGTAGATGTAAGTGTGCTGGATTGCTGTTTGGATGCTTAAATTAATGTATCTGTCAAGGAAATTGCAAATAAGTCTTAGTATGTAAAATTCCCAACTCAATTTATTGAACAAGTAACTTTATAAGAATAATAACACATGATATAACTGAACAGTTTCTAAAATAACGTGTCTATATTAAGACAAATGAATTTCAGTAACGCGTATTTCCTTCTTAAGCTTAAATTACTGCTCTCATTCTTTTGGATAGGCTGGAAAAAAGATTTTCGATTTTTTGGGGGAATTTGATCCTCATTGTTCTCTTGCATCAATTTTGAGTTAATCTCTGGTCGTAGGAGCCGAATTTACGTACCAGATCCTTCTTTTCAGCATGTTCCATAAATGCTCGATCAGGTTGAGATCGCAACTGTATGGAGCCCATTATAATATTCCGATATTAACCTCGTCGAGATACTGCTGCTACATGGGGGCGAACATTATCTTACATTATCCCAAATCTCTCGTACTCTATAACTCCAAGATAGGTCACAACATGCTCTTGTAAGACGTCTTCAATGTATCATTCAGCCATCATTCCACCATTAACCTCCACAAACTCTACGCGTGACCCAACTAATACCTCCCCAAAACATTTCACCACCTCTATTATTAACCAAATTGCTACTGTTAAAAGTTCTTTGCCGTTCTTTTGGGTTCTTTGCTCCGGTCTGCAATAAGATAGTTCCGTTTCTACGGGCTACAACCATCAATCTTCCAGAATTTGTATACATCGTTGTATTTATTCAATGATCAACACCGGAATATTGCAAGTTAAATATTTTGTACGGTTAATTGAATAAAGAAAAAATTATTTAGCAAAAGAATTCAATTTATTACACATTGAGGCGCTTTTATTATAAATTAGAATAATTTTCAATTTTATTTCTACTGCTTCAAATAACTAAGGGCCCTCTACAGATTACACTGATATGAGAACCAGTGGTTGAACATATCAACTAAGCCAAAAATCAGCAACGAAGTCTAAATTAAAAGAAAACAAGGGCGAAAATCGACTAAGTCTAAATTAAATGCAAAGGCGAAATTCCACAAAAAAGGCAACATTTTATCAACAAGACAATTGCTGATGTAGTTACCACCGTACAAAATAAATTCCGAAAAAATCCCACCTTTCTTTTGACTGACTATGTATATAAAGTATTATGACTTAAAGTGGGGTGTTTCCAGAGATTGAAAACATGTTAAAAATTAATCAAAATTGAAATAATTTTCCATAACATAACTTTTTATTTAACTCACACTCCTCAAATAAATTCATGACACGCCTCTGGATTGTTGTTTAGAGACTTACCGTTTTACCTCGAACACCTGCGTCAGCGCTTTCAAGTTCCGATACTTCCAGAATTTTAATTTGACTCGTAGATTTTTGTCAATTTCATTGGTTTTTAAAAAATTTTACAATGACAGCTTAATAATGTATTTCACCTGTACAAGTAATGCCTTTGTTTCCGATAACTTTTTGTTATCGGTGCTCTTCTAGATTTCCTTTAACTATTGGATAATGGGTGCTCAGATTTCAATTTAAATATCAAACCCATTTATTTCTCCTCGGTTTTGCCACCAAAACGAATTCGTTGTTCAATTTTATATAATGGCGTCAGTATTTTGCGACACAAAACACTATTGAGTTTCCTAAATTTATAGGATTTTCTATTCACTACTGGTGAAGTATAATTTCACTATTTACGCGTACTCAATAATATTGATTTCAATAATAAAAGCACACTTATACCTTTGTAAACAATTTTATTTCAAACTATCAAAACAGCGTAATATGCTTGCTACGTTGACTTTCGCACACTCTACCCGCGTCCCTCCTTCTCATCATTCCACCGGAAACACCACGCCCACTATTACTTATTTCTAGTAAGTTTTATATTTACCACCACCAACTTAAATCTAACTACTTTCTTTTTAAGAAATTCTTTTATTTAAAATGATTCCTTTTGCCTACAAATTATTTTCAAACGTATATAAACGAAATAAAATTTATGAAGAGGTATTTTACCTCTAATCTTAATTTATGAATTAATATAATAAAAACTCAAATCTTTACTCGTTAGACGGTGCACCTTCTTCGTCCTTTCCCTGTCCTTCATTTATAATTTCTAATTTCTTGATGCCGTTTTATAATCTGAGAAATCGTAAATTAATTTAATTGACCAATTCTTGCAATATTTTTCTGTCTGTAATCTTCTTGCCATAAAGTTATCACTTTTACGCTATTGTGCTTATTTCGCGGCATCGTTTTACAGAAGATTTTTAGTTACACATAAAGCATAAAAAATAGATCAAAATCAAATTTTAATTAAAAATTTCGTTTAAAATATTTATAAAGAAAATGCATTATTTTAACAACTTTCAGAAATGTTAAAACATAAACCAATGTTTTTCACAGACTCCTAAAATAATAATGTTGCATAAAAGTCATATTACAAGCAGAAAAGTTCGTATGTTGCAGAATTAAATACTTTTCGTAATTCAAGATTCACTACGGAAGTACGAAATTTGCTCCTTAAGGGTGATTAAAATATTGAACAAGTCAAAAAATGTTGATAATTATGGTATTGTATTGTGATAAGATGCCTATGTTACCTGCATTATTATTTTTAACAAATAACATTGTTTTATATCATGTTAAACTACGGGGGTAATTAAAATAAAAACGAGAACCTACTTTTGATTATTTATGAGACGAAAATAAAAATAAAAATCTGGTGTGAAACAACACACGACTTTCTCTTACGTACATATGCCACATATGCCAATAGTGTCCACAAATTATTAGATTATTGCCTACGTTT
>JAHWXV010412162.1:0-11397 GCA_024586415.1 Phrixothrix hirtus
ACAAATATAACACTATAAATATAAAATGAATAATAACGATGTAAAAATTAATAAGAAAATTTTGAAATTAGAATAACAAATTTTGTTTTTAGAACAAAAATAAAATAAACTACTAGAAAATAAATGAAATAAGAAAACATATAATTGTAACATGAATTAGTAAAATTAGTTGGTTTAATAATAATGAACGTGAAATAAGAAAATAAATTAAAAATTTAATGTGCCTTAAATTAATAAGTAATCATTTTCACCGGAATGTACACATGTTTGCGCTATGAAAACAATTAAAGTGAGCTGTCGCTTAAGGATTTGCCATTGCGCATACATAAGCTGGAGCCCAAGTGAACTTGGTCGGTCTGTACATTAGTTCAACTGTAACCCAGCCAATTACTTCTTAAAATTTTAATGCTACCATGCCCATTAATTTCTTGTGTGCATGATTTTACATTTTTATATTGAACAAGCTGTAACCTTGTTTGGCATTGATACGTGAATTTATGTGTGTTAGTAAAGTTTTAAAATTTCTAACGTAAGATTTGTTACTTGTAATTGAAATAATTTTACTGATGAAGTTTTATATTTATTTTTAAAGCCACATTTATGAATAAAATTTCTAAGCAATTTTCTAAAAGTATTATACGAGGTGCAGTCAAATAGATTTTTATTGTAACTTATTTTCCTTTTATAAGATTAGTTTTTCCTAACTTTAATGAATTCTTGTTCAACTAAAACTATTTGATCAATTAATGTACTTAATATTGCTCATTTTATTTAATGTTTTCAAAAACCAGCAAGAACTGACAGCCTCTGTGATCAACTTTAACAGTAAAAAGTCGTCATTTTTTTTACATGCCTTTTGATCAGATATTTAGCACTTAGCTCTATAAATGTACTTTGCCAGCCCTTTGCGTTCAATGTGGACGCAAGGGTTGCATTCCAGGCCTCAAACTATATGAGAGGCCAGTCTTCTTATTTGATTTTGGAGGTGTTGCGCCAGTTTGCGCTTCATCTCAATTTTTCTATAAGATCTGCTTTTAATTCGTCCCTCAGGTCCCCATTTTTCATATATTTGGGCGCACCCCGAAATTATTCTCAGGAATCTATTTTGTGCACTTATGATGGTGTTTTTAGCTGTCGTGCAGCCCTTGACCCATATCTCCTCCCTGTAGGAGAGGCAGGGAATTAGTATGGATTTCATTATTAGATTTTTGGTTTCCAGTGGAAGCGGGTTTTTAGGACCAATTATGGAGTAGATTTTTCCGGCTTGTGATCTGGCGTAGGTGGCTCTGGCCATGGCGTGGGCCTTCCAATTGAGTTTTTGGTCAAAGAGGTGTCCCAGGTACCGGGCTTTGTTCTTTATTTTGATTTTGTTTCGACCTATCTGCATCTCATTTGATTTTCCGATTTTACGTGTAAATCTGACGATTTCGGTCTTGTTTAACGAGATTTTCCATCTGTTTGTGTAGTTGTCGGTACGACGTTTCTTGCAGTGACTGCGACCGCGGTGTCGTCTGCGTATTGCAGCAATTCTGCATTTTTGACATCTTGTGGTTTGGGGAAGTCTGCCACAAAAACTGTGAATAATGTGAGTGATAGTGCCGAACCTTGCGGCAGTCCTTCAGCCACCGGTCTTTTACTGGAGAGAGACATTCCCGACTCGATCTGGAAGTAGATTTGGTAATTTTGATGATGTGCGGTAAGTTCATAAGGACCATTTTGTATATCAGTGCCCTCCAGACCTTATCGTAGGCCTTCTCGACATCTAGAAGGGCTATAAGAATCCTGTTATCGGTCGGTGATCATCGCTTCCTGCTTAGCAGCTTGCTGGACAGCGTTGAGTCCCGTACCAAATCCAATTTGATTTTGGGGATTAACTTATTGACTTCGAGATGGTTTTGCAGTTTTTTTTTGTATAGTTTTCTCTAGGATTTTGACCATGACTTTCAGAAGGCTGATTGACCGTCTGTTCTTTGGAATGAAAGGTTCCTTCCCTTTTTTTGGAATAGTGATCGCGTGGGCCGTTTTCCAAATATTGGGGAAGTGCCCTACCTCTAGAGCCTTGTTTAGGATATTGGTGATTTCCTGCAAGGATCTTTCTGTTAAGACTGATGGCTCTTATGGGAATTCCGTCTTGCCCGGGTGCCTTTTTTAATTTCATGGTCTTGGTTATTGACTTAATTTTGTCCATGTTTGTTATGCTCGGTGATTGTATTTCTTTGTCTCCCACTCTATTATTTGCGTCGTCAATTTTCCTTTGCAGTCGTTTGTTAGTCGGTAGGTTATTGGTACATTGATTCTGAATTACCTCGGCGATTACCTCGGCTTTTGCGTTATCGTCGAATATTAGTTTGTTGTTATGCCTAATCGGGGTGTTATCATCCTTATCTATTCTTAGGCACGCTAGTAATTTCTATAATTTGGGGAAATCACTCTGTGCGTATTCATTGATTGTGTCGTGCCATTCACTCTTTCTTTTCTCTTCTAACATCGTTTTAACCCTGCCTTGCAATGTGGAATAGATTTGTTTGTCGTGTAGGTGACGGGATCTGGCTTATTTCTTGCTGGCTTCGTTCCTACTTTTGACGAGTGCTTTCTCGTTTTTGTTAAGGACCGATTTGTTTTTGACCGTCGGTTTATAGGCCAATGGTAGCTTAGAAGTGTCCTTGATTGTGTTGGTGAGTTTGTGTATCGCAGTTTCGACGTCTGCTTCTGTGTCTAACTGCCGGGATGTCTCGTACCCTGACATTCTGTACGAGTATTTTAACCAGATTGTCTTGAGTTTCGGTTTCGCTCTGATTGGCGCGAGTTGCCCTCCTATTTTCAGGAGCACGGGGAAATGGTCCTATGGCAAATCGTGAATCGTTGTGGCTTCGGCGTGCTTGTTCACCCTAATCGGAATGAAAAAGTCTATTTTGTCCCTTCGTTCGTTTAAGGGGAAGTTAGTGGCCTCTTGGAGCCCTATTGCGTTTGCGTTGTCACTTTCGTTGATTTTATTTGCCAGACGCCGTCCGTTGACGGTCGTGATTCTGCTGGCTCACATGAGGCGCTTGACGTTTAGGTCTACGCTTATGAAGCCGGGCTGTGAGAACAAAGTTTCGAGCTCGTGTTCCAGAAGGGCGTTTCTCGGTTTATTATAGACCGCGATGAGGGATATTATCTGGTCTGCAATGTTGGCCTGTGCCATTAGGGCTTCTAAGTTTTCGGTGGGGTCAGGCAGTCTGATTTGTGTTATGTTATTACGGATGAGGATGGCCACGTCTCCTCCTGGATTATTGGTCCTGCCCTTTCTGTGAATGGTATAACCGCTGATGCGTAGTTTGTCCCCTGATTTCAAGTGTGTTTCCGAAATAAGGGCGGCCATGATCTCGTTATTTTTCTAAAAGAATTATAGTTCTATGCGACGCTTAAGAATGCCGTTCGCGATCCAGGTTATTATTGTTAGAGATTTATTATCCATTCAGGTTTTTTTCTAGGATTTTTGGTAACCTGTCAACTAGAAGTCTCTCGAGGATTCTCTCGATTTTATTTGATAGATTATCCATCTCCATCTCCGACGTTGAGGAAGGATTTTTTGTTCTTGCTTTGTCGGCAAAAGAGATTCCTGGCTCTGTTTCTGTGTCCCGGATGCGCCTTTCGGCGTCTTGTTTGACTCTTAACTTAATGTTAATTGGATGCTTGGGGCAACTTCTGCTGTTTGCCGGTGCTCTTTGCCACAGTTGGCGCATTTAGTCGAGGTATCTCTAGACTTTGTGCATTCGTAAGTTGGGTGGTTTTGTGTTCATTTAAGGCACTTATGCGGCGCTGTACACCTGTACACAACGTGTCTGTATAACTGACAACGGTGGTCACCCTTATTTGTATTACATCTTTGATGTTGAATATCTCTTTGCCTTTAACTGATTTTTCCGTATTTACAAGGACTAGGGGGAAATTTCTGGTCCTGTTCCCTAACCTTTTGACCGAGTTGTAAGTGACGCCTTTTTCGTCTAGGTCTTTTTGAATATCGTCTGTTGATATGTCTTCAGGTACTTCTCTTATGGCCACCTTTAATTCTTTTTCGTGTTGGAGTTGATAGGAATGAAATAGTTCTTCCATTTTTTCCAATATCCTTTGTAGTTTCACAAAATCTTCAGGTGGCTGGGTGAAGATTTTTATTCTCTCTGGGTGGTTAAGGGCTTTGACTTAGATTATGTCGTTATTGTCGGAGACTTCTTTTATTTTTTTGTAGTTTTTGTTTCTGTTCACCACCAGGAGGGGGGAGGGGGTGATTAGATTTTTTTTTTGGTTCGAGGGCGGGAATTGGTTCGACTGTTTTCGGCGGAATGTTTAATGGCGGAAAATCTTCCATTTCTTAGTTGTTTACTTGTGTTATCCTTGTCTCAGGACATTCTTTGTTGGTGACTTATTATTGACGAGTGTGATTCCATAGATAGGTTATGCTGGGTCGCTTCATTTTCGGGTTCGATATCCATATCGAGAGTGCTACTGTTCTGTTCGTTGTTTATTATTGCCATGCGTACTCTTCGACGCTTTTTACTATTCTTTGGAAATTTTAATTGTTCGTTGTAGGTATCTGTTGTCGTTAGTTCGGCTAATCTTGCTTTGATGGCTTGATACTGTAGTTGTAGTTGGCTTAGGGCCGTTGCTGTATTTTCTAGTTGGGGTTGCAATTGAGTGATTTCGGACGAGCGTATGGGGTCGTCGATTCTGCTGCTGGACTGGAACTGGCATCCATCGTAGCCACGTTTAAGCATAGAATTCCGCAAGGGGGGGGGGGCGTTCACGGGAAGTCTAGGACTATTTGAGGGGCCTCAATCTGCCTACGCCCCGTAAATGGTAAAAGGCTTATTACTAAAGCTACTTCGGTAGTCTCAATCTGTATACTCGCCCGGGACGGCTAAAGCCTACTGAAGCGAAGACCGCTATGAGGCGGTATTTATATCTGTTTTTAGCCTTCTCCGGTGGAAGAGATGTGACGTCACACTTGTATTATGATCCACGCAACCCACCACTACCTAGGTAAGAGGGGCCTAATGTGAAGCTTGGAGTTCTTGTCTATAAGCGAAGTATAGGTGGTCTTGCTCCTATCGATGCTCAACTCGAACTAAACTTCATCATTTTTTTACAGCCTTTTGTTTTCTATTTAACTATGCAGCTATATAGAGCAGCTTGGCCACCCCTTACGGTTAATGTGACCGCAGAGGTTGCTCTTTTATTTTTAGTCCATTTTGACTACTAGTTTCTTCATGTTTGGGGTGTGATGGGAGTTTTTGCTTCATCTCTGCCCTTTTTGAAAAGGCAACTAATTTTAGGTCTTTCGATTGAAGTTCTCTCCTGAGGTGTGACGTTTTGAAATATTTTGGGGCTTCAGTTATCATCCTCAGTAGCCTGTCGTGGGTTTTTTGATCGTGTTTTTGGCCGCAGATGTTCCGTTCATCCAGATTTCCTCTCCATAAGTGAGCACGGACAGGAACATGGTGCGGAGAATTCTATACTTGATGTTTAGCTGGAGGGAGTTTTTGATCTAATGACTGAGTATAGTCTTCCTGCTAGCCGGTTGGTAAGTGCCGCTCTGGCTTTTGTATGAGATTCTCAGGATAGATTGTGCTCTAAGGTTAGCGTGCCTTGGTTTTAACTTTTAGGAGTTTTCTCCATCGATACCGTGTTCGATCTTCCTATCTTCGGTGTAAAATGAACTAGCTCGTCATTTTGGCCTTTGTTACCACCACGTTCCTGGCGGCAACCGCGACGGACGTCTCGTCGGCGTATTGTAGTAGTTCAGCGTTATAGATCTGCTGAAATTTGGGCATGCCTGCCGCGTATATAGAGTATAGTGTTGGTGACAGGACTGAGCCCTGTGGGAGCCCTTCTGCCGCCGTTCGTTTACTGGGTAGTGTGGAGCCAACTTTGACCTGAAATCGCCTTCCCCTCAAGAAGGTCGAGATGCTTTTGGGATGTTTCTTGGGATATCTATGACTTCCATTTTATGGATGAGAGCGTCTTTCTAGACCTTGTCAAAGGCTTTTTCGACGTCTAGAAAGCCTACAATGATCCTGTGGTGTGACTGCTTGGCTCTGGTCAGCATGGTATCCAGGTTTCCCGCTTGTTAGATGGCGTTTAGTCTCACTCTGAAGCCAAATTGGTTTAGGGGGATGAATTGGTTGTCATCCAGGAAAATCTGTAGTATTTTATTGAGTACTTTTTCAAGCAGGTTGGCCATGGTGTTTAGCAGAGTAATGGGACGTCTGTTAGTTGGTAGAGTGGGATCTTTGCCCTTCTGCGGAATGGTCACTATTTGGGCTGTCTTCCATGTTATGGGATAATGCCAAATCCGAAGTGCCGTGTCTATGATGTTCGTAATTTCCAGAGTTGGTCTTTTTCTTCTTGGTTGAGCGCCCATATGTTCTCGACACTTAGTGTTGTGGCGGATTGGAATGCCTTGAATGTGTCTTGGAAGGTAGATGTCAGATTGTGAACAGCCGCCTCAAGGTCCGTTCCGGTGTGCATTTGGTTTGTGTTGTGGTAACCTGACATCATGTATGAGTATCTACACCAATTTGTTTTGATTAGTAGTGCAACTTTAATTGGAGCTGGCCGTCCACCAACTCTTAGCAGGACTGGGAAATGATCTTACGAGAGATCGTGCATGGTGATGGTTTCTGTGTGCTTGGGTATACCCACCAAGCAAAAGAAGTCGGATAACATCTCCTCTTCCGTTGGAGGGGAAGTTTGTTGCATCTTGAAGCCAGAAGGACTTAGCGTTAACGTTCTTGGAGATGGCATCAGCCAATCTTCGGCCATTTGCTGTGGTGCCTCGACTTGCACAGAGAGGGTGTTTCGCGTTGAAGTCCCCCCGATGATGGCTGGGTTGTGTGCTAACAGTGTTTCCAGCACTTCTTGGGATAGCCTGTTGACCTATTGTACACTACCGTGAAATTCAGGATTTTTCCGTAGATGTTGGTTTGGACGGTTATTGATTCGATACTGATTTTCAGATCAGGCAGTTTCGTTTGGGTGTATTGGTTTCGGAGTAGGACGACCACTCCGTCGCCTGGGCTTCCCGAGGTGTCGGCCCTATATATTGTATATCCATTTATTTTGAAATTGTCACGTTTTTTGAGATGAGTCTCTGTTATGAGCGCAGCAGTGATCTCATCGGGCTTTAAAAATTGTCCTAGTTCCAGCCGTCTCTTACAGACTCCGTTTGCATTTCAGGTGATGATATTGATTCTTGGGTTAGCCATTTAACGTTTTTTCTAGTATTGGTAGTTTTTCGACGAGTAACTTTTCCAGAAGTGCTTCGATCTTTGCGAAGAGACCCTACATTATATTGTCTGTAGGTTGCGCAGTGTTTGTGGGCATTGTCTGTCGGCATATAATACGCCCTGAGTGACCTGTGAGTTCTTAAATCGTTTCGCGGATTCTTGATTTGATCTTGCCTTGATGTTGGGATGTTTTGGACATTCGCGGCTGCAGGCAGGTTGACTGCCGCCACAATTTGAGCATTTAGCAGGTGAGTCTTTGGTCTTCTTACATTCGTACGGTGGATGCTCTAAAGCGCATATCACACATCTGAAGGGTGCAAAGCATCTAAATGCCACGTATCCATATATCCGGCATCTGAAGCATTGCGTGGTCCCAGTAGGACCTAGCTTGGGCTCAGTTGTTACGCTTAGGCTGAGTATGACCTTGACTTGATAAAGCTGCTTGCCTTTCTTGGTCTTCTCCGCACTTACTAATACCAAAGGGAACTTTCTGGTTTTATCGCCTAACCTTTTTGCACATAATCTTCTGTGATGGATTCCGGGATTCCCCTGATAATGACTTTTAGCTCCTTGTCTTGGGGTAACTGGTACCTATGGAATGGCTCTTCCATTTTGTATAGGATTCGCCTTAAGTTAATGAAGTCCTTGGCGGACTCCGTGAACACTTTGATGCCCTCTGGATGATTGAGGGCCTTGTCGAAAGGGATATTATTGTCTTCTGCAACTTTTTTGATTTTTTTTGTAATTTGTTTTGTTTTGAATGACTACCAGTGGCAGTGGCTTGACTTTTTTGGGGGCCGGAGCTGGTTCTGGCTCGTGTACTTTGGGTGGGATTTTGAGGGCTTGGAAGTCTTCCATTTCTGTCCTGGATAACTTGGCTATTGCCTTTTGCGTGGATTGAATTCTTGGCTTTGCCGATTTGTATTTTCGGCCCTTGCTTCTGCCATGTGGTTGATTTCTTCTTCGTTTGTTTCATCTGTTTTTTGTTTTTTGTTCGAACAATCTTGGAAATGATCTGCATTTTCCAGCAACCTTACTTCATGCAGGAGCCGCTGGATGCCCTCTTCAGCCTTTTTTGCAACGTCTTGGTACGATTCGATTTCTTTCCAAGTCTTAGAAATTTTTTCCTCGATTTCGCAGGCGGAATCCATCTTTTGAAGATTTAACACGGGTGGTTTAATTATATCGACGTTCATAATAAGCGCTTGGTAACAGCTGGTGCTCTATTCCCGATCCACCTATACAAGGTGAGGGACCTAAGGCGTAGACTGGAGGATAACAAGGAGAACTGCCTAAGGAGTGTACGTATGTGCGCTCCTTCGGACTGTACTCGCTACTAAAACGTCGTCAGATCATTCGAATTCTATTTAAGAAGTTGAACTTTTACGAATAGGTGAACTTTCCGCATAAGAGGCGTGGCGCGCTATCCCAGCCGAAATCGACAAAAAATGTAGTTATCGACGATTGCAGCTTTGGTCGGTACAGTTATTTAATATCGATCTTGTCTGTAGTGTCTCAACAGGTCACCTAAAACGACCGGTAAAGTTGCGATGAATAGAGGAAAGGCCCGAAATAACTTTTCGAAAAGCGATTAGAGGAAGATACATTTATAAGCAGGTACATCCTGACACGATAATTTGTAGCTAGGCGATGAACTTCATGAACACTTAAGTCGACTTTTAGTTTTATTCCATCTATTTCGTTTTCTATATCTATAACTCCATGTAATCTCTTTTTACATGAATCTTTGTTTTTAAGATGCTTAGTTTGTTTCTTTTGTTGAATCTTTTTTATCTCTCAATGTCTTCTTTTGTAGTTTTTGTGCTTTACTGTCTTGTTTGATGGAGCCTGCTCGATTTCATATACATTCTTGGTGTCTCTAGGGGAAGGCCTTTACTATTTTGGGCAAAGTAACAAGTTGTTTACCTTCTCTGTCCATTTCATTATTGCCAACTTTTATTTTTATTTCATCTATTTCGTTTTCTTTATCTATAAATCCATGCAATCCCTTTTTACATGAATCTTTACTTTTAAGTTGCTTAGCTTTGTTTCCTTTGTTGAATTTTTTTTATCCCACAATTTCTTCTTTTTCAGTATTTGTGCTTCACAGTTTTGCCTCTCTTAGTCCCATCGCTTTCAGTTGTTCCTTATACTTTATGGAAGAAACAACATAATGTCGCCTTTCTATCTGTTTCACGTTTTTCCTAACTGGCGTATTCATCCAGGGTATACTATAAAATATAAATAAGAAGGCGGCTGGTTGAAGCATTTTCCTGGCATTAGGATAAAAAAATGAGAATAATCTCTAATTTTGAACACAAATTGCTTAATTGTAGGCCAAGTGAGTCCTATGGTCGTCCACAAACAAAATTACCGGCTTTGGTGTATGATTTTAAATTAGATATGGGTTAAATACATTTCTTATATAGTCTTCGAAGATGAGTGCCTTTATTCATCCAATCTAAGATTACCCACTACTCTAACGATCCCGAACAGTTTCTGCTATATTCTTTGAAACTTGTCGCTTGTATGCATAAATATTCAATCACAGGGGGTGCTACACTACCACCCCCTCCAAACGCATAATAAAACCGATACAGATGTTTTTGATGGGTCCTGCTTGATTTCATATACATTCTTGGTGTTTCTAGGGGAAGGTCTTTTTTGTTTTTCGGATAAAGTAAAAAGTCGTTTACCTTCTCTGTCCATTGCTTTATTGTAAGCTTTTATTTTTATTTGATCTATTTCGTTTTATTTGTCTATAAATTCATGTAATCCATTTTTGGGCAAAGTAAAAAGTTACTTACCTTCTCTGTCCATTTCATTACTGTAAACTTATTTTTATTTCATCTATTTCGTTTTTTGTATCTATAAATCCATGTTATATCTTTTTACACAAATCTTTGTTTTTAAGGTGCTTAGCTTATTCCTTATGTTGAATCTTTTTTTATCTCTCAATGTCTTCTTTTGTAGTTTTTGTTCTTCACTGTCTTCTTTGATGGCGCTAGCACGATTTTATATACATTCTCGGTGTCTCTAGGGGAAGGGTCTTTTTTGTTTTTCGGATAAAGTAAAATCTCGTTTACCTTCTCTGTCCATTTCATTAGTGTAAACTTCTACTTTTATTTCATCTATTTCGTTTTCTTTGTCTATAAATCCATGTAATCCGTTTTTACATGAATCTTTATTTTTAAGATGCTTAGCTTATTTCTTTGTTGATACTTATTTATTTCTCAATGTCTTCTTTTGTAGTTTTTGTGCTTCACTCTTTTGTTTGATGGAGCCTGCTCTATTTCATATACAATCTTGGTGTCTCTAGGGGAAGGCCTTTTTCGTTTTTCGGACAAAGTAAAAAGTTGTTTACTTTATCTGTCCATTTCATTATTGTAAACTTTTATTTTTGTTTCATCTCTTTCGTTTTCTTTGTCTATAGATCCATATAATCCCTTTTGAGGCAAAGTAAAAAGTTGTTTACCTTGTCTGTCCATTTCATTATTGTAAACTTTTATTTTTATTTCACCTATTTCGTTTTTTGTATATTAATCCATCTAATCTCTTTTTGGATGAATCTTTGTTTTTAAGCTGCTTAGCTTGTTTTTTATGTTGAATCTTTTTTATCTATCAATCTTTTCCTTTGTAGTTTTTGTGGTTCACTGATTTGGATGATGGAGCCAGCTTGATTTTATATACATTCTTGGTGTGTCTAGTGGCAAGGCCTTTAGTTTTTTGGGCAAAGTAAAAAGTCGTTTACCTTCTCTGTCCATTTCATTAATGTCAACTTTTATTTTTATTTCATCTATTTCGTTTTCCTTATTTATAAATCCATGTAATCCGTTTTTACATGGATCTTTCTTTTTAAGCAGCTTAGCTTGTTTCTTTGTTGATACTTTTTCATCTCTCAATGTCTTCTTTTGTAGTTTTTGTGCTTCACTGTTTTGTTTGGTGGAGGCTGATCTATTTCATATACATTCTTGGTGTCTCTAGGGCAAGGCCTTTTTTGTTTTTTCGGCAAAGTATAATGTTGTTTACCTTCTCTGTTCATTTTATTATTGTAAACTTTTATTTTTATTTCATCTATTTCGTTTTCTTTATCTATAAATCCATGTAATCCCTTTTTGGGCAAAGTAAAAAG
>JAHWXV010412176.1:0-10470 GCA_024586415.1 Phrixothrix hirtus
ACGTACCTTAAAAACGGGGAATTACCCGGAGAACCCCGGGAAAGTTTACTATAAAAGGAAATTTTATACCTTAAGTTAATAAAATTCGGTTCACTTTATCAGGAAGTTCATTATAAGCGGGTTCATTATAACCGGATAAAAATTGTATTAGTCTTATGGGAAAAAATTAGGATACCTAAAGTAGCGTTCACTTTAGCCGAAGTTCACGAAAAGCGGGTTCATTATATCCGGACTCCACTGTAGTAAATATAGTTAATTTATCACTAGTTATAATACCTTACGAATAACGTAGCATTACCTTAGAAATAATAGATGTGTTTATAAAGAAATGGATAAAGAATTTTTAAAAAATAATTTTGTAGAAACAATATTAAGATCAAGAATATTTCTACATCTAGCGCGAATTATGCCTCGACACTGATGAAGCACATCTAAAATCAACGACCGTATTTCATTCTGGTTTAGTTCTTTCCGGATTTAAACATACCTGCACCCTGCTTTATGCAAGCTGTTAAACTGGTTTTTATAGTCTATTAATCGTCTTCCAAGTATGTCCCAGATGTTGAATAGATTTCGTGCTAGTCATGCCCATGATATCAATTACAAACTATTCACAATAATTTTGTAAGAACCAAGCAGCGGGGAGTCTGGTATTTTGTCTTTATAAGATGTCTAACATAAGGCATAAGGATTTCCATCATTTAAAATCCAGAGCTTCGTTAAACCAGTCAAAGAAATACATCCCTAGACTATAACTGAGCTCACGCTATACAAAGTAGTATTGCGCATTTGAACAGCTTTCATCAATATTATTTAGACTGGACAGATCTGTAAATAAAATTCATTCCCAATCAGTTAAAATATTTTGTGGTAAAATTCAATCTGGGTCTATAATTATTCACGGTTAAGACTAGACCTCGAGTGTTGATGTGGAATATTAAATCAGCATCCCCCAAGTTCTGACAAACAGTTTCTGTGCTAATTTTGATACCATATCATTCTCCCGGGTATTACAAAACGTTGCATTAAAACGGAAAATTTTAAGAATCGATCTTGAACTGAAGTTGTTCTTGGACTTCTTCCTTTTCGAGATCTTTCGATGTGATCACCTGTCTCTTTATACCTCTGTATCATTCACAGAAGCGTTGCATGGAATACGACAAATCTCTACTCTATTCTGCGATAATTTGAAACCACGTTATGCAACACTAGATTTCTCATTGCACGTTCCACGACGATTAAAAATTTCAAAAGTATACTCTAAGGGACTACAAGTCAATTTAAAACTGCTTGCCTTAAAAGTGGTTACTTTCACAACTTTATTTACCTAAGCATTTTTGTTCCTAAAGATAAGCTTATCAGGAAACATATAAATCAGCTGCATGTGCCAAGAGGTATACTATAGACAACAACAACACAATGAAGCAATGCATAACGAATAATTTTGAAAAATCAGATTAGAGTGCAACGATGAACGTAAAAGGATGCCAGCAAAATTCTAGAATTACTTACTTTTTTAGCGTACTCCATTGTGACCAGATTTTCCCTTTAGGAAAACACCCATTCAAATTTACTAATTATTTCCTAATTAGTTTAATTAATTTGTTAAGTAAAGATGGGAATGAGTGATTTTACATTTATTATTACATATTACATTTACTATACATTTTTTATACAGCAGCGCTAGATAGAGAACGAAGGACGTATTTCCTTAATGTTAACTTTTAAATTAAACAAACTCTTTTCATGCTATTATTATATATCAGCAGATTCAAAGATCAATCTCGTGGTACCATACTTTTCAAGTACCTACATTGTACGACCCAAAAGAATTACGCACCTTCGTAAAGAAAACTTTTTGCATTTTAGGCCAACGTAAGGTAATCAAATATTAATTCGTATTTGTGAAACTATTATAAAGATGGAATTACTTTGATTTAATTAATTATATAAAAATTAATAGCATTTTTGAAATGCTTATGATTTTCTGATTCCCATGATACCAACATTAGTTAATTAAAACATTTGAACATTATTAAACAGTTTAAAATTGATAAATAGGCTATAGCATTTAAATGAAATAACTATTTATAAATAAAATAAACATCACTGTGCATGGAACACTGCAATACCCTTGCGATAATTATTTTATAGAATTATTTCTGCTTCGTCAAACGAATTCTATCAAATAGGATTCTACATTGTTTACAGACATATGTCCAATCCTAGAAAACGTAGATGCAAAAATAGTACAAAATATCGCTGTATATAAATATATGTAGGATAACGAAAAAGGTAGATAAATAAATAGCCACAAGACAGTGAATACCTATAGACATTAATAAATATAATTGATAAAGAAAAGACAAGTTGCTATTAACGTAATCTATATATAAGTATTTTATATGCTGTATTCAATATCATTGGAATGAGAAAGTCTTAAGGATTTCAAAAAGTCTATCCATTTTTATATAATCAAATATATCAAAGCATTCAATTTTTATATTAGTTTTATATATATAGTATTAATTTTTTATCACCGCATCTTTATTTAAAATGCAAAAAAGTTTTCTTTATGAGGGCACTTAATCCTTTTGGGTTGTAAAATGTAAGTATCTGAAAAGTATGGTATCACGAGATGTGATAGAACCCAAAAATGTATTAATTATTATTAAGCTATTTAACAAAAATATTAGTTTTAATCTAATTCTTTAAATTTTCAAAAAACGCGCCATGTCACAATATTGGAATGCGGTACTTCGTATGCATTAGCGGTAGCGCAGCAGAGTCAATGCCAAACCCAATGTCCTTATTCAATGAATAGACTTAAAAATTTATGTAATTTCCATGGTAATAGTAAAGACCACTTTTATAATATCCGAATTTACTTCGCAAAAGTTTCAATAAATACTATTGAAATGAATAATTTGTCACAGTCATTGTTCACTTCGTGTCATTTTTTTAGTACTAAGAAATTTTATTTTACTAATTCTATAAATTTCGTATTGTTTAAACTAAATTTAGGATTTACTCACATCATTTCTACACTTACTTTATTTGAATTAGGCATTACGTGTTACGCCCATGCTTTGTTGAAAATTGTAACTAAAACTTTCGCTTCTGTTTGATTTCTTTATTTATCTATAATTATTTAATTTTTATGAGTGTTACAAATATTTCTAGTTGTTAACGTCAATTATTCTTTAATTAATTTTATTGTGCGTTTTTCTATAAGTAAGATATCCTTTTATCACTTCTGGATTGATGCGATGAACTTCCGTAGTCGAGAATTTGTCAATTGCGACTTACGTCCTACTTTTCTTCCTTTCAATTTGAAGCTACACTCAGTAACACAATTAAAGCGATTTCTAAACGTGAAATTTGATATTGTACGTCTAACCCGTTAATAAAATGGGATAAGTTGTCTTTTTGACACTTTTTAATGTTCACTTCTAATTTTGGTATTCTTACTGTATAGTTCTTTCGCTCCCTTTGGGTCTCTTCGAATTTTGTAGTTGAAACAACTTCCGTAGCTGATCTACCCTATAAACAATTGTCTGCATCAGTGCTATTCGACGTTATCTTTCAGCTATATTTCACCTTTAATATACGCAGTGCACCCAAAAGGATTATATTTTGTTTTACATGTTCTTCTCTTTAGAGATCCTGTCAGGATGGGAACTCATTCGCTTTACATTTTCTCTCTCGTTACCGTATTACCATTACAAATTCTACATGAAGCAATGAATTTATCTAAACTAAGCTCACCAACCTTAGATTCAGGTGTTTTAAAGATGCCAAATGGTAACTACCTACCAATTTCGAAGGTCTTGCCTCGTTTCGAAAAAGTTGTAGTCATTTGGATATCGTTAAACACGAATACTAGTAATATTTACACGATTTCTTGTAAAATCACGTTATCACGATTATTTGTTGTCATTTAATATATGAAAATTCGTGATTGGCATATTTGTCTGTTTCTGAAAGACATGCATGCAATCTATATAATGGTTGGTAATTTTTCAACAGAAAAAAGTTATAAATAAACCTTCTTTCCAGATAAGGAAGTAAAACAGCAGGTCCTATGTTAATGTAATATTTTGTACGTTAAAAATCTCTATTGGCAATTCGAACTAACTCCAGGTCTAGCTAAATTCTAAGCATGGCAAAATGTCCATCTCAGTTGAAGCTCTGAGAGCAAACAGAATTTCCGAATCCTGAAATCTCTACCACAAAAACAAAAATACAAGGATATTAATATTAAATTAAATCTTCATACATTAGATGGCACCTCAAATAATTGTTATAATATAAGCTCTTGTTTATAATAATAAACATAATACATATTAACTGAAGTTCCCAAAATGTTTATTTAATAATCTACCGTTCAAGTTTGACTTTTATGTAAGGACTACACAGATTTTATTTTATACGAAATAAATAATTAGGGCTTCTAATACTATAATTTACACTGTTACCGAAACTAACAACATGATACAAGTAAAGTTGTTATTGGTTATGCCTAAACTCATTCGGTGCTAGATTTTATGGCATTATAAAATGTAGAATACACAGTTATTCATAAATTTCAGTTAGCAAATGTTATATTAAAAATATTACTGGAATGAGCAAATTAAGATATAAAGAGTTTTAATATACTTCAGAACATAATTGTTTTCGCGCTTACCGGGTGTAAACACCGTTGCCCATTTTTATTCCATTTCTGTAGGTGAAAGTATTTTTTAAAATACTCAACAGGTGTATTATATCAACTTTTGACTGATTACTTGAATCTACCTTCGTGTACTTTTCTTCGAGAGAACATATATTGTGCATAACCAAACAATAATGTTGAGCGAAAGCTTACAACTCACAGATGCTGAATGCTCGATGGATGCTATTACGTCACACGGAAGAAGTCAAAGGCCACTCTTTATTTGCCTATAACTCCTTAATCGTTCAAATTGTGTGAATGATTTTTTGAGACAAGTGTTTACTAATGTAATACTTGACGTTAAATAAAAATATTAAAAATAAAATTTGATGAAATGACCCCATTATGAATTTTGCGAACTAAAAATTCTTCAGAAAGATACTACTTTTCATACGAACGAAAAAGACAACATTTTTATTAATTACAAACGTGCAGTAAATAAATTAACACTGCATATATTAATATTGATCAGTTTTAGATATTACAATTAATGAAAGTAATCAATCAAAGTATTCAATCAAATCTAAAGTCATATAATACAGGTCCTAAAAAATATTCTACTTAATGCATAATAATTTAATTAATAAAAACTTTCTAAGCATTAATATTTAATATATAATTATGTACTTAATCCTTAACACATCTATTAAAAGTGAGCAGACTGAATCTATTGATAAAATTTTAAAGTACACCTTTATGAAGATGTTCAGTAGAAAGGTGAAAGGACTTCAGTTTTTCTCAAAATATTTCAGGGTTGCTCTGAAGTTTGTTACATAGTGACGTGCTTTTTGAAAAGAAATCTCTTCGACTACTTTCCTAGCGTATTGGATGATAATGGTAATACACAGCAAATATTCCAGAATTTTATTATATCTTTGCATTTTGATATTTTTTTAAGTTTCAAATTTTCCAGGAATCAAATTAATATCATTTCATAGATCAACAGTTGAGTTTTAATTGCTGAAAATGAAAACTTTTACAACTTCGCTCTCAGACTTGTAGCCATGGCGCCAGATTTTATCAAATATTACAGTTTGCGAATTAAATTTTTTTTCCTGAGAAAAACGATTTTCAGGAATAGACCGTGCCTAGTTTATATGCAATGTCAACGTCACATCCATGTTTTTAATAGCAAAATGGCAGCATATCGCCAAAAGCACTTGAAGTTTAATGTCTGCCTTGGTTAACAAGCTGAGTTACTGTCTTTCTATCAATAGCCTTCTGCCCTCATTAAACCCTTATAAAAGTAGGTCGTAATACTGACATTCTATCAAAATTTCAAGTTATGTTTTCATCTATTGTTTAGTCTTAGCATTAATTAATATACCATATTGATAATTAAAAGGCTTCAACTAAACTATAGAAATCGATTGGTTAATTCTATTAGAACCTCTGCTCTGAAAATTATTTTTCTTACATTGACTCTGACTATGAGAAACTTCTTTTTTAAATTATTTTTTCTGTACCATCATTACTTTTCAATTTGTATTTCGTAATCTTGGCATTCATTAGAAAATATTTATATCAATGTGCTTACAACGGCTCTCGTTTCTGTTGTTTATTATCATCGACATTACAATATACTAATATTTAAAGCAGGAGGAAAGGGACTATTGGGATTCAATGTAAAGAGACTCAAATGATCTTTGTGTCATTTTAGGTTGATTAGACAACATTTATATGTAACTAATCCCAGACTCACTAATTATTTTAATCAATCTCCTAGTTAATTTCGATTTTACCAGCAAAGCATAGAGAACTTAATCACTCTTAGGTATCCTTCGCAAAATACTTCATTGATAATTCTAATGTCGCTGACATCAACATTCACCTGTATGTTTCTATTCTATAAACCAAATCATTGGACTTTAAATTTTGGCTAATTTTCCCTTACTACCATATACCATGGTTAAATCGGCAATAGACGTTATCCATTTCACCTTCTATAACACTAATAATTACGTGAATAATAACATCTAAGGTCAAGTGAAGTAATTTTAATATAGTAAACAAGTTGGGTAAGAATGTGGCATGGCAGTTGTTATTTTAACTTAATTAATTATTTAAGTATTTTTAGTCCCTTTTACAATTTAGTCTATGGGAAGTATAACAATAATTTTGATAATAATTCTAAAACTCTGCCCCTCTACCTTCAAACTCTTTAACTCACGCTAAAACAGTCTAACTAAATCAAAAAATAAAATTTCTTCTATAATTCATTGGTTTCAATCTTAATATATTTCAAAATCTAAATATGAACTTAAACGCTACTAAACTGTTAGCTATTTCTTATTTAACAGCGTTTAACTATATATTTAAACTATGGCATAAAGAAGTCAAAACGTTGTTAACATCACGCATATAAAACAAGAATTTACCATCAAGGCGTTAAAATCGTCTGATTTCGTCCACAAATAATAGATATCTACAAAAAACAATAAATGAAATCCATTAAAAAACTTTCAGAGATACAGTGTATAAATGAATTTAATTAAACAAACTAGATATAATTCTTTTGCCTCTATGAGATCTCATATCACAAAACTTATTAATAAATTAAAAACATATTATACTAGATCAAACTTAAATCTAAAACGTCTCAAAACCTAAAAGAATTTCGAATTCGCCTTTACCTAACTTTAAACTACCATAAATTTTAAATCATAATTCATTAAACGAGATATATTCCACAATTTTCTAATTATTGCAAAGTGAGCACAAGAAAGTGTATTTTCCTGAATACAATTTTACAGACATCTTTTATTTCACGTTGGTCTTTTAACTGATTTGATAAACCAGAAAGTTTAGAACAAATTTTTATTAATCTTAGTCGCTCCAGGATCACAGTAGAGACTAAATATTACAAAATCAAATCCCAGGAACACCTCATTCTAAAAGAAAATACTGCGATAAATTTAATGAGATCTTTCTAAGAAAACTTCTTTATTCTGTGACCTATTCGAAAGATCCACCGGCATAGTGACACTTTTTCTATCATGTACCAATTTATAGAAATAAATTAAGTTTATGTTTTTTAAAAGGAACGCCCTATATATTTCTCAATAGTTTAAATTAGCTTAGATTAAACTTACAGAAACAAATACAAGAAATTGTTCGAACTCATTGCCATTCGTCCTTATGCATAATTCGCACCTTCTAGTTACCCCACGCAAAACGTTTAAAATAATGACGGATCGTTCCAGTAATTCCCTAAAACCCGCTTGGGTAGCAATACATAATAGTTCTATCGTTTGGCGCTGATTTCAAAAATTCTATTTTTTAAATAGCTCTATAAAAAGAAAATGGGAGAAGTAAATTAAAAGGCGCAAATCCTACATAAGGGAGAATGGCAATCAGTTCAAATAATTTTTTTCATTTGATTCCGTAATTTTTTGATAATTAATAAACCACGGTATGCATTGTTCAATATCAAAAAATTAAACACGAAATTAATTTAATTTAATTTAATCGTTTTAAGCAGCTTTTGCTAAGTCTTCTAGATTAGCAAACATGTAAATTTATAAAAAATCAAAAATGTAGGCTAAATATTTTCAATACGTACCAAGTATGTTATATTTTCTAAAAGTTCAATTTAATCTAATTTAAAATATTGAAAATATATATAGGACGTTTCATTTAGAAAAACAAATTTAATTTATTTCTAGAAATTGGTGGATTCTATGCAAAAACTGTATAAGAACCGGTTTTCATCTTTCGAATAGCTTACATAATAAAGTAGATAGGGAAATTATTCAAAAATTGTATTTTTTCACTTTCTCCCTGTATCTCGAAAACTAAAAGGGATATTTAAATTTCGTTTCCAACATCATAAATGTCTCAAATAAGCAGTATAGGTTCGCGAAAACCGCAACTTTCTATTTTCACCAGTAACAAAGATATCCTGCTAACAGCTCGAAAAGTAGACACCCTACACATACATTATATTGCAATATTGCCATAGATAGTATACATATAGGTTCACTTATTAATATTATTCCACTAACATAACAGTAGTACATTGCATTATTTCGACAATATACCTTTCATCATAAAATGTGTTAATGTCTTGAAATATATTTTCTATAACATAAATAATATAATTGCATAATAGTGTGAAAACAGCTATAAATTAACCACATTTCAGAGGTATACCTCAATAAGCATTGATTTTTTAAACCTTATCTATTATCTTTTTTCTTATTTCATAGAGTATTATGACTTGATATGGTTTGTAGTTCAATATCAATATATTGAATTAAAAGTGTTGTTTGCCCGTTCATACTTGCTTACAATGGTGTATGTATAACATGACTAACGTTTTTATACGATTCAATGCAAGTTTATGTTGAAATTAAAAGAAACATATATAAAGTATATCAATTAATTATGGTTAAATGGTCAACATACAATTAAGGGTGGAAAGGCCATTTAAAATTATTTCTCATGAAAATGCAAAAACGCGTAAACTTTGTTTTAAGATGCTCTACTACACATATATCGAGTTATACAGGGTGACTTGCGGGAAACGGATATATATGGAACAGCTAGTACATTGTTGTTGTATGTGGTTAGGAGGTTGAAGTTAGGTAATTGACTTGCGTGTGGCTTACCATTTTTAGTCGTCATGGACCAGTGGACGATAAAGCATAGGGTGTTTACATAAGACACGTTTATTAAATATATTGAATCTGTTATCACAACACAGCGGATCTTACCTCGGCACTTTAATAATGATCGTAATGGAACAGTTCCAAGTCGAAACAGGCTGCTAAGGTGGGTTGAGGCGTTCAGAACAACAGGAAAAATAACTAAAATGAAGTCACCAGGGTCTGTAGTAACTGTGAGGATGCCCGAAAACATCGCTAGAGTGATAGCAGCATTAATCAAGAATCCGAGTCGATCGGCGCAGAAATACGCACGAGAGTTGAACATTAGCCGTGATTCTATGAGGAAGATTTTACGACTAGATGTAAAGTTTCATCCTTATAAAATGCAGGTGGTCCAGCACTTAAAGTGACGGATAATGAATAGACTACGAATAGACTTTGCAGTGCGAATGCAAGTGTTGTTCAGTGATAACTCAAATACAACATTGTTAATGATTGATGAAGCTCATTTTCACCTAAATGGCTCGGCAAACAAGCAAAACTTTCGTTACTGGGCCTCTCAAAATTCCTGCATCTTTCATGAAAAACCGATCCACTTCCCGAAAGTTACAGCGTGGTGGCGGTTGCCCATTTTGGGGTAATTGGGCCTTATTTTTTCAAGGAAAATTACATTACGATTACAGTGAACTCACACCGCTGTGTTCACATACATTTCTCAGACCAGAACTTCATATGCAAGGAATAAACAGGAAAAATGTGTATTTTCAACAGGATGGTGCCACAGCGCACACTGATGATGTCATCAATTAACACAGTTAATGTACATCACTATAGCTAAGATTTCACAAAATGTTACATAGGAATTCCCAGATAATTAAGTAGAAGCAATTTTAATGTAATAAAATGTAAATATCGTATTTTTAGAATTAGAATAAGTAAGATTTAATACGACAAAAATGGTAAACGAAATAGACAGGTCATAACGAAGATCGTGCAGCCTTGAATAAACATTCAAGTTGAAAATAAAAACTTGCAAGTTTACCGAATTTACCACATTAAAGAGATTAGTAAAAATAAAGTGAAAAAAGCTACAAACCGACACGTTTATGCAAATGAGTTCTTCCGTGAGAAACTAAAATTCAACGAACA
>JAHWXV010412207.1:0-10731 GCA_024586415.1 Phrixothrix hirtus
ATGGTTTACAGATGCGAACAAAATAAGAAGCATTTAATTTAATTTATTTTTCTCTTTCACTCTCTCTTGTTATGAATGGTTGGGTGGAAGAGTAGCCATTGGTTGAACCCGGTCATTCATAACCTGTTATAATAGGATGCAATATGTACATCACATTTGATTACATTTACATTTGTATATAATATACTCATATGTACAGATAATAAAGGCGATTATTATTATATTATTATTATAAGGGGTGTCCCAATCTTCGTAACCTAAGGAAGCGTAATTTTTTAAATACAACCTGTATCCAAATTAAAGTATTTTTAGAATACAATAAAGGAATGGCAACTTATGAACTTTATTAGTTTCTTGGCTAATATGGTGTCAAGTTTCCGTTCCTTTTTCTAAAAATTTAAACATAGCAGCGCTTTAAGAGACCTTCTACTTAAATGGTAAAATATAACTAAACAAAAGGAGATGGAAAGGTATGGATCTTTAAATAACCTTTTGTACCGCATATTCAGACTTATTCAGAATTTATACAGAGTGATGTTTAATATGACCAACATAGCTACGGGAACATACAATTCCCTAGTTGCGAAGTTTGTGAGAGGCAAAAGAACTAATTTTGCTGTCAAAAGTAGTTATGAAATAAGATGTCAACCTGGTTATAGCTTACAACAAAAAAGGAATGTATTTATTTAGTACATAAGAAGATGACAAATAGAAGTCCTGGTAGTCAAACGAGAGATTCTTAAAACAATTAAAAAATAACAGAGAAGAACGAGCATTCCGAAAAACACAGTTTCTTAAGAAACCAAAACTCAAACCCATTTATGGAGCTGATAGTGATTGTGGCAAAATAATAAATGAAGCTTTCCCAGATATTCAAACTTTAATGAAAAATAGGATGTATTTTAAAATAAAATAAGAAAGAAGAAATAAGAAGCATTATGAAATCCATTATTTGTAAATTAAAATCATCAACAAATCCTACAAAAACCCTAAGATGGATTGCTAAATCTCATAGCAATTAATTCAACAGCGGTTAAATAGGGAACAGAACGCGAAGATTTTGTGGAATGTGGTTTTGAAACGAAGTTTCAAAACAGGGCATAAATTGCATCTTTTTGTTTTTGAAGAAGAGCCATTTTTGGTGGCGATGTAATAATTAATAGTAACAAATTAATCGAAATTAGAGTCCATATTTGGCGGTAAAATTAGCAGCAGAGGAAGGAGCTAGTACAAAAACAAAAACTTTTTAATATATGTAAATGGAGTATGGAAACAAAGAGTAATCCGCAATTATTATTATCAAATTCAGGGGCAATTAGGAATAACCAATAAAAAATAGTATTTCACTGTATGGCTGCTATTAGAAATATTGGTAGATTAAATGGAGAGAAACTATTCCCTTTATAAATCTATGATGCAAAACTTAAAAATATTTTATTTAATTCCAAAAATATTGAAAATATAAATTGAAAAACGGCCTATTTCTTTATTTTGTTACTTAAGATTAAGCACCCAAGGGTATATTTGTACTACTAAGAGATTCAAAAGTCACGCACTGTTCACTGTAGTTTTAACGAAAATTGGACCCACTATTTAACGACTTGGTACGGCACATCACATCCCCATTTTTGTGACAGTGCATGGGGTTTTCATCTAACGCATGTGGGTTTTCAGCTGACCAAATTCTAGTGTTTTGACTGTTCACATAGTCACTAAGGTGAAACCACGCCTGAACAGTAAGAAAACACAGCCAAGACATTAAGTTGTATGATTATCAACAAGTGACTGAAACAGGTATAGTACACTTATGCACATTTCTTTATCTCGCTCCTTTAGTTTCTAAACACTATGAACATAATACGCATGAATGTGTAAACGCTTCATCACTATCTGAACATTTCCATGCGAAATCTAAATGTACGCTGATAGTCAGTTTAGCATAAGTCGAAATGGTCGATCTACCACTGATGCCCATTACCGAAAACGGGCTATCAATCTCGTTATGATCTATTTGCTCGGCACTGCCGCATCTGGATGTCTCCTATAAAATTCCTCTATAATATGTGCATAAGGACAACCAAAAAGTAATGTTCAACAATAAAAATTAGTTGCTTTTGGAAAAACGACGTTTATCAAGCAATAACCAACAATACTACAGACGTTATGTGTCCGATACAGACAACAATGGCGGCTAGGTTAGTAGCAATTAATACGTGTAGTGCTATCTTGCTGTAGCCAATAGAACTATTTCAACTAAAGTGTTGTTTACACGCACGTTTATTTTAATGTGCACGTTTTTTGGACCTGTCTGTATAATTTCATGAAATTTTAATTTTTTAATTCAACAAAATGTCAGACTTCACTTATCTAAACCGGTAAAGTGACAAGGGATAGGTGAAACGTATAATATATGGATTTATAAAATCGAAAATTTAGTCGCAGACCGAAGAATAATTCAAGGAAAATCTACTAATCTATAGAATTATTATTAGTACTTTGAGCGTTAACATGACTGCAATAAATGAAGAACTTGGATGATCATTTTGATGTAACGAAAATGCGTTGTTGCTGGATACCTCACCATTTAACAGATACGCAACAGCTACAGCGTGTCTAATGCTGCAAAACAATCTAAAGTAGTTTATAACACCATCACTGGTGACGCAGGTTAAATATATGCATTTGAATCTGAATCAAATCGGCAATTAACTTAATGGGCGTTTCCTAATGGCTTTAATCTCGTTAAAGTTAAGAAATTTTGAGCTATACGGAAAAAGATGGTAGCACATTTCTTCTTCAAATCTGTGCCAATAAACTGTTTTGCTGTTTTCCTTGGAAATGTACGGTTACTGCAGCACGCAGTTTTTAAAAGGCCTAAAAATGAGGTTATCATCCACCACGACAATGTTTCAAGCTATGCAGCGCTCCAAGCAGGACAATTTTTGAAGATCTCTGAAATTAATGAAACACAACATAAAGTCCAGATCTGACACCGGGTGACTTTTCTCTGTTTCCTAAATTAAAAACTTCGTTTCTGAGGTAACTCAAGAAGAGTGGAATTTTTGTTTAGTATGTATATTCTAATTTCATTTTGAATGACAATTTAATATGTCCTTAGGTTAAGGCATTCGCATTTTTAGTAATTTTGTATTTCACCCATTTGGTGTATTCTCAGACTTCAAAAGTACCTATCAAAATGGTGGAATCTACAACCTTTATTAACCTTTTTATTGTGAACTTAATTCTTTTCTTTACTAACGGACACATAATTTTGTTTAGATTTCAAAAAAATTATGGTGCCATTTAAAAATCAAAAGGTACTATGAATTACACGAAATTCGTTAATTAAATCGAAAAATTACCAAAAATAGAAATTGTGGGAAAAATAATCTAATATACCCCACATGAGGTTTTACAGCGCTTATTCTAAGAGTTTCGCCATTGATCCAATTGTCACGTTATTTTTTACTACCCCTGTATATCCCAATCGCTCCAAATTATTTCTACCTACGCCACATATCCGCATAAATAGGGAATAATAATTATAAGTTTTATATTATAAATTAGATATGACAAAATATAATTGCCCTGTTCTATAAAATTACGACTTCGAGTGTTCTTACATCTAACATAGGTCAGCTTAATGAAATAGGTATATAAATAAATAGTAACTATGTATGTATGTATATTGTGTAAACCTGTACAAGGTTTAATAAGTATAATTAGTTATAGAAAAATTGATATCAGCATAGTACACCTATTTCTAGGTACTTTATATACTGTGTTCAATATTATTGGAGTCAGAAAGTTATAAGGATTTTAAACATGGTATTCAGTTTTGTATGCTTAATTAAATCAATTAATTAAATTTTTATATTATAGTTTTATAATTCAGAACTAATATTTTATCACCCCATGTTTGTTTAAAATACAAAAAGGTCGTCTTTATGAAGGTGGTTAATCCTCTTGGGTCCTAAAATCCTAGATACCTGAAGTATGGTATGGTGGGATGGGGTACATCCGCTTTTAATATAAAATTTTTGTTTGTCATCAAAGTGTGTAGTTTTTAAATATAGAATGGATTCAAAGCCTTTCATAATTTTATGGCCCGAAAACGTGAAACTCCGTTAAAGAATGTTGAATTCCAATTTATCCATTGAACATTATGTTTTATTGCAAGTCAATTTAATACGTTTCCTAATTTATTTTTGTCGAATTGAATTAAAATCTAGTTCATATTTAAAAAGAAAAGATTCCATTATTTAAAAAAATGTAATTGCTTTGTTTTATTTTAATAAAGTAAAATAGCCAGTTTATTAATTTCTACGTATTTCTTTGTTCGAGTTTTACAGTTTTTAATTCAATATTACTGCGCAGATGATCTCATTATTTATCATTGTTTAATTTCTAGAGTGAGTTTGAAAATAAACTTCTATCTTTATTTAACCTTCCTGGTAAAAACAAATAATAACAGTATTGTAATATTAACTCAATAGGTTACATAATTGATATTCCAAAGACAATATTATTTCTGTAATTGTAGGGTATCTTTTACCCCAAATTTCAGAAAAAATTACCAACCCTAAGGAGCCTGCATTATATCTTTTTAAAGATAACAGCATTTTAATACTTACTTATTATAACACCAAACTCAATCACCACAGAATCAATTTAATTAAAAGATAAATATTCGAGATCATAAACAGCCACTTCAGTTTTCACGCAGATTTCAAGCGATTCTATTGATTCATTTCAATTAATTTTCGGCATATTTCGAGTTATCTAATAAAATGCATTAAAAAAATAATGTAAGCATGGGGATCCCCAAACAAGATCAGTCGTGAATTTGACAACTACAATAAAAATTGATATTTAGAAAACAATTATCAAAAGCGAAATAAATCAGCTATTAAAGCCACTGAAACAAAAATACAGAACATCCCTGTGAAACTTCCAGGGACTAATAATGTAATACGAAACAATTTCTTCTAACACCTTATTTGTATGACAGATTTTTATCAATTATGTGTAAATATTTTTAATAAATACTAACATAAAAATTACTGAGAAGAGAGCTAATGCAAACGAGTGCTATTATCGTCCGTAAAACTTCTGGTCGTCGCCATATTAAGCGTTTATTCGATTATTATCAGGTGAAATAAGGCACACTGATGAAGCTGTTATTATATGTTTCACTGATAATAGAACAGAACGTGACATTTACCATGTAATAAAAGTCGTTGCCTCCTTTTATGCCTTGACACATTTACAATAAAGGAAGAAAAATTCCAGTAGTAAACAAACAGTAATTAGTGAAGTGTGAACCCACTTTACGGCTTATTATAAAAAGCATATTTCTGGTCAAAATTTTACAATTTAATGATATCTTTCCAAATGCTGTTTTAAGATGTATATATTCAAAAACCCACACAATTAAGGTGTGACAATTATATACTAATATGGCTTAAGAAGATATCTGTACTATACATTTGTTCCTATGTAAAGTGTATCTGAAATTGATGCCAACATCTCCTTACTGTTAGCCATAATTAATTTCTTTTTCACGTAAAAGGCGATTTTGTACAGAATAATTTAGTTACACGTTAAAATGATTTAATTTTTCCGACCACTTTATTTAGAACTTTATGTTAACTCCCGGTATGCTAGTATATTTATATTATTTTTCTTAATTAGGTTAGTTAATGACGCAAAACGCCATGAGAATTGTTTTCGTCAAATTTAATAATTAGTCCAAAATTAGCTTGTTAGAACGAGTAGATAAACGGATATGTGATAACCCGTAGGTCAACGTTTGTAAACAAAACATTCAAGTTCAGGGTTAAGACATTGACCTTTCGATGCCTGTAAAGAGCGATAATAGTCCTTCACCTTCTGAGAATTTGATAGTGATTATACAACGGAAATATCAGAACTTTAATTAAACTTTTTTTCGCTTTGTGATAATTAAAAACTTATTTCCAGTTACAGATTTAAATCCGTTGTCCGTTAATATACGTTTTAGTATAATCTAAGAATTGATATGTTAACACATCAACCCGTAATTAATTATTTTTATGTATAAAAGCACGAAACCCGCCATATTGCGATTATTTGTTTTTCATTGATCTGAAATTAGCAAATATCGAACGCGTTCGAACAAAAACGAACCCTGTAGGGACTTATAAAGACTGAGTAAAGTACGCTTTTGCTCAGATAAGGGTAAACAACTTAGCTAAATTAAATTTGAACATAAATGTTATTTAAAAATGATTCGAAATGCAAGAAATCTTTATTGTTGACTTTTAAAAATTGTATATAAGTAATTGAAATAAATCTGTACATAGTTTCTTCTTCTTCGTCACCCAATATATAAGCTATTACAGTCAAATCCCTTATTGGAAGATTCTTTAACATTGAATGTAGAAAATGTTATTTGACCGATGCCAGACTGATATGTGATCACTCAATATGAAGTATACCATATTCCTTGACCGCGACCCCACCGAAAGTACGAATCGGGCTTTAATTTAGCATTTAGCTTCATAGTTTGTTGCATTCATTTTTCTCCCTGTAGAAAAATGTTCGCCTTTATTTAAAAGTTTACATTTAGCATGCTTTTTTGAACACACTGTATATAATAGCTGTAGCATTTAATTTTGTTATCATGTAACAGAAATTGATTTGCAGGCGAAATCGTCATGGTAGTAATTTTATTAAATAACGCAATCTATTTATTTATTAATAGCGGCATTAATGAACTAATTTTGTTTTGTTTTAATTTTTGTGGAATAATGTCGGTAAAAGTAAAATTTATAATTTAGTGAAATTGGTTTGCGATATACCAGTTATTGACTTCATAATATTTTTAATATGTTTCGCATTAATGTAGATGCTACAATTTTCGATTGAATTTTCCGTTGTAGCGAAGGTCACACTTGGGCACAGGTGATAACGAGGTGTCGAGGGATTCAGACGAGGTGTGCGAGCGGAGACCTCAAGTTGGAAAAGTATGCCGATGCTACGAAATTTGAAAGAGTTTCTTTTGCATAATATTTAATTTGCGCTATCGCAAATTATAATTAATCTGCGGGGTTAATATAAAGTTTCCTGTGAGTGTCTTACGGGTAATAGTAGTTGTTACAAGAGTGACATTTATTAAGTATAAAAATTTTGATGGCAGACATGTGTGTAGAGGTAAGCACAAAAAAATGTCCGCAACGCCTGACGCGTGAATAGTTTCAACGTGATAGAATTTAATTTATCCTTTTGTTTTATTAAGTCTAGCATAAGTAATGGTGTGTTAAATTAATCCTTTTTTGACAGGCACAAATTTTTAAATGCTTTTTGGCTGCTGCTTGTGAAGTTTGTTAGGAAACCTCTTCAGTTGCTGTTTTAAAGAATCAGAATTGAAGTACATCGTCAAGTTTTCATTGGAACCGTGTCCCAGTTTTTGGTATTATCTTTATCGACAGTACCAACAGGTGTACCCGCGAGGAACCTAGTCCAAATGAGCTCTTGGTCTCGCTAAGTTCCGCGATCTGCTGCTGGAAGTCTTCTAATAATTTTAATCCCAACGAACCTAGAATACACCTACATCAAATGGTTGCGAAGAGAAGTGCTATTTTTTAGAAAATTTTGAGAACTTTTAAATGCTGTATTTTTTAAAAAATTTATAAATTCTTAATTTTTACCTGTTCACAGCTTCTAGGGAACAAGAATATTGTTTTGGCTTGAATGCAAGGAAAACCGCATTCCTTCTTTTTAACGAGGCCTTTGTAAGTATTCTACATTATAATTTAACGTATTTTTGATACAAGTAATTATATGCTTATTTGCTTAGCCGATTTAAAGTTTGATTGTATCCATTTTATTTAAACCAAATTCTTGTATCTATATCAGTTTGAATAATTGTGTTAAAAATTTATTGAAACCGACTCATTCCAAATTTCAGTTTCATTAACATTTATGCTTGCCAAGTGCGTTTTTTTACTCATTCTTGTCTTCGTTAATTCTTTGAACATTTACTTGTTTAACATTTTCAGGTCAACGTTTTCTGTGTCAAGCTTAGACCAATAAATTTAACGATACAGGGGCGCCCAAACAATCATTCACCATAGTTGCCACCACATTTTGTTCTACTGCAATTAGAAAACATTCCAGGGCTTATCAAATAATTTCCATCCGAATTATTACACTGTTGTTTGACACAATAAATATAACAGGTTATTTTATTCAGAACTAATGGTAAAAGTACTTCCGGTTATTCAATTTAAGAAAAATGTCCTGAGAAACCGCTCGGATTCTATAAAAGGTTATATGTCAAACTTTTCATCACAAATGGCGTCTTAAACACGCAGTGTTGTCAAAACTCGCAATATAAATAATGCCTCTCGTAATAAGTACTTAACTAGTTAGTACATCGTCAAGCTATAAGTAGGGCATCGAATTTATTGAGTGAATTATAATATACTGGTTATTACTAATTTTTTAATTTAAATAATATAATGAAAAATTGGGCGTATTCATATAGAATAAATTAAAAGGTCTTCAGCCAAAAGTATAATATATTTAAATAATTAACAATTGTTTGGGTGAATTAAATTAAAGAAATAACAACATCTTTAGAATTATCTAAAATATAACAATATGAAGAAGTATTAAGAAATTGCAAACAACAACTTACCAAAATAGAAAACTAACTTATTCTGCAAATATAACAATATAATAAAATATACAATTAACAATAACTATAAAGAAATGAACGGAAAAATGTTTGAAATTAAAATAATATATTTTGTTTTTGTTAGAACAAAAATTAAACTAATCTATTAAAAAAATAAATGAAAGACGTAAACATATAATTGTAACACGAATTAATAAAATAAGTTGATTTTATGATATTAATTAAATTGAAAGATATAATCAAAATTACAATTATTACAAAAATTTTTGTAAAAGAGAGCTGACTTCATGAGTTTGTTCATTAATAATATCAACGTTATTTGATAACAAAAATTTATTGATGTAAAAGTTTTTAGCCACTAGAATTTTGGAAAAATTGTTAGAAATAAAGATTATTTCGTTAGAAAAAGGCGCATCATAAAAATGTCTTTCTTGGATATAGTGTACAGCAAATTCAGAAATTTCGCAAGTATTAACAACTTTGTGATAATCATTTAAATATTTTTGAAGCGTACCTCAAAAGAACGTTAACACATGCCCACATAGGAGATATATTTGTTATATAATAATTTACATTGGTTACAAGAAATTTTGTAGGCACCACTTTTATCCAAAATATTAACTTCATCTTTAATTTGAAAAAAAATATTTTTTACATTTAATGGTGTTTTGAAAGTTATAAGTATATTATGTTTACTAAAAATTTTTGCAATGGTAGCAGAAATAGAACCTAAATAAGAAGTGCTAGCTATTTTATCTGGTTTATATTTAATAGTTTCTATAAATGTAAATTTTAGGATGTTTGTTTGAAATGAATGTTTATGAAAAATTTTGTGAATAGTTTTTAAAGGAAAAGAGTTATTTACTGCAAGTTGTTTTTTTGTTCATAGAAACATTTAATAACCTATGAAATAATGATTAAGGTTAAATGGATGATTGGAATTATAATTTATCAAATTATCGGTACTGTAGGCTTTCTATAAATTCTAAAATCAAATTTATTGTCAAAAATTGAAATGTATAGATCACGGAAAGGACTAGATTTATTGACATTAAGTTCATGAGTGAATTTTATTTTTGGATGTAAACTATTAAGTATAGCTATAAAATTTTGAAGATCTGAAATTGATCCTTTGAAAAGAGCCAAAATATGATTTACATATCTGAAATAAAAAATAATATGTTTATTACATAAAATATGTTTAGAAAGAATTGTTGTTTCAAAATGGTTAAGGAATACATCAGCCAATAACAGGGAAAGGGGATAACCCACTTGTAAACCAGAAGTATTTTTATAAATTTTGTCATCAAATTTGCAAAAGTTTTGTAAATTGCAGGTTTCAAAAAAAGGCATTGAACAAAATCATCATTTAAAATAGAATTTACTAACAATTTAGAGATAAGAAGTTTACACTCTTCTAACGGAACATTAGTGAAGAGGTTACCAATATCCAAAAAAAAAACAATCAGGCGGGGAACTGTTTTTAGCCTATCACTAAATTTTTAGTAAATTTGTTCAATGCCCAGGGGTTTTCTATGAAAAATCGCAAGCTAAGATACTGGAAACAGACAATTAAAAGAACGTGTATCTTTGAAATTATGAAATGATTCAATAGCACACATCCTTTTAACTGTCTTTGTCTAGTATTTTAACCTTTGACTGTTTCATAAAAAGCATTAATTTTAATTCGTTTCGTTTAGAAGAGCATTATATCAAAAACAATTATTCAAGCTATGTTTACATATTAAAATACTTCAAATATACAACGATTCTTGAAACTTAAAATAAAAAATCTGGCGTGGACAATACACACGTTTCTTTTACATATATAGATTTCCAAATAGTGTCTGCAAATGTCTAAATTATTAGTTACGTTTATTTTGAAATGATAATTGTAACGGTCACCCATTCAAGTTTTTTCTCAGAAAAACCGTGTAAAAGAACATTAAAGAGAGTAGGGGGAGATGGGGGGTTCTATGACAGTAAATAGGTCAAGGCTGAATTTCAAGGATGTAGGTCAAGGACTTCCTTAATCTAGGTCATAGGTC
>JAHWXV010412208.1:0-11886 GCA_024586415.1 Phrixothrix hirtus
TATAAAACTTAAAGGTGAATATTTTGAAAAACAATAAAACAGTTTGTTCCAAAAAATTTGTTTTCTTTCCTAGTTTTTGTAACTACTTAAAAGGCAGCCCCCGTAATGTAATTTTTCATGCTTAGCGAACATTCAAAAGTGAAGAGAGTTGCTAAATTTCTAAACATATTTATAATAATCACGAAACATGCTTTGTTCCTCATATGGAACATTTGTCAACTACCTAAAGTTGAAATGTTCCTTATGAGGAACATAGGGTATTATTTGTAAATTACATTCATAGTTAGTTTTTAGGAAAAATTTTCGATGGATACTTTTCCAAGCGACAGTGAGGACAAAAATTTATATAGTAGTGAAGATGAGGAATATCTACCTTCAGAACAGAATCATTGTAGCAGTGAAAGTTCCTGTGAAAGTGGTACTGATACTTTAGATAATGAAATGCCTACAAGTACTGGATCAAATTCTAAAAAGAAGTTTTGTTACAAATGGCAAGAGGTCGATGCTAACCTAACCCCATCAGAAACTCCGTCATTTACTAAAGGACATGTTAAAGATGAAGCTGAGATCGGAAGGGCATTTCATTATTTTTGTTTATATTTTTCACACGATCTGATGAAGAATATTGTCTTTGAAAGTAACAGATATGCTTTACAGAAAAACGCCAATAAGCCACTGCAGTTAAGAATAGCTAAATTAGAAATATTCCTAGGAACAGTTATTTAATGCCAATTTATGGCTTACACAGGCATAGGGTGTATTGGAGTAGAGAAACGAGAATTGCTCAAATAGCCGATAGAATGAGTTGCACCAGATAGGAAACAATAAAGCTCAATTTACATTTCAACAATAATGAAGATAACATCAAAACATTTCAAAGTCATAAACTTTTCAAAATAAGGCCGGTTATAACATGTTCATAATTTCAAAAGCACGAGAAACCCCAAATGTTGTGCATAGACGAACAAATAATTCCTTTCAAAGGTAATTCGTCTATAAAACAATATAGCCCAAAAAAGCCTAATAAGTGGGGTTATAAGGTTTTTGTCTCGTGTGATGTATAGGGAATGACGCACAATTTTGAAATATATAAGGGTGCGATATTACCTTTACCTGACAAACCAGATTTGGGTGGCAGTGGCAACATAATCGTAAAATTAGCTGAGGTTATTCCAACAATTAGAAATTACCTATTGTACTTTGATAATTGGTTTTCCTCCTTGCGTTTGATGTCTTATTTAGCGAAGAATGGAATTGGATGTTTGGGAACCATAAGAAGCAACAAAATACCCGGCATTCAATTCCCTAATGATGCAATTATGAAGAAAAATGGAAGAGGTCATTCAAGGAATTTTCAGGAATTGTGGATGGTGTAGATGTACGAATTGTAAAATGGTTTGACAACAAAGCTGTTTTTCGAAAATAGATGCCACCATAATTGACATAGCTAGACCCAGCATTGTAAAACAATACAATTCATTTATGGGCGGTGTAGATTTACTGGATGGCCTTATTTCGTATCACAGAATTCTAATTCGCTCAAAAAGTGGCATCTTCGAATATTTTCCATTTTATCGATTTGTGTCTGATTAACGCCTGGATAAAGTACAAAAAAGATTTATCTGGCCAAGATATTAGTAAAAACGAGATGCCATATTTGCTGAAATTCAGAAGTGAAGTGGGTGAAGTTTTATGCTTTATAAATAAATCTGGAGAAAAACGCAGCAGGTTGTCTATGGAAACTGGTATAGATGCAGAATATCCCAGGAAGCAGAAAAGAGGCGCTGTTAAACCCATTCCGCAGTTTGATAATAGAAGAGATAACACAGAACATTTTCCGTCAGAAGAGCAAACCAGGCAACGTTGTAAAAATCCAGGTTGTAACCTAAAAACTTATTTCAAGCGTATAAAATGTAATGTGCACCTGTGCATAAAGAAAAATAGAAACTGTTTTTATGTTTTTCATTCATAATAATTATATAATTTCGTTTGTAGTTCTTTAATGTACTTTTTTTTTGGTTGTTGACTATTGGGCCATTTTTGGAATGAACTTGTATTTTCAAGACAAATAAATTTTTTTAACATATGTATCACTTTTGTCAATTATTATGTTCTTCTAAATACTAAAATGCGAAAAAATCGATTAAGTTTCAATTTTATGTACTTTTGGTCAATAAGAGATTAATCATAATTATTTATATGATATTAATGAAGTTGAATTAAACTTGTCGGGGATTATTTGTGTTTTAAAAAGTGTAACCAATAAGAAAAGTAATCAATCATGCAAACCTAATTATGATTGTTGGAGTAATTTACTTACACGGATTAAAGCGTCGAGTTATTGTAAATAATTAAAGGTAGTCGAGGCTATTATTATATTTGGAAGTCTGCTGATAATTGGAAAAATTTATGATGGTGCTCGTTAAACTGGAAAGAATCTGTATTTGAGTACTGGATATAAATAGGTTAGTTATTTGGAACGTACTTATTCTAATGAATGCTATTAAGAACATTATTCTAAAAATAGAAGAAGGTTAATGGCCTATTTATCTATTATTATAAAGAAGACATCTGGTTTTGTTTTAGTAAATTGGAACTTATTCAAAGAAACCAATAAATTTCCTAAGATATTTTGTTGGTCAATAGAAGCCACAGGAAGCGTTCTAGGTTTGAAGTTAGATAACACTTTCTATGGTTTTGGAATTTCATAAAGACATGTACGCACATTATTTTAAATTTCAAATGGAACAAACAAATATTTTTGATAGTCTATTTAAATTTATTATGTACTGACTTCCATAAAAATCGCAACACTTAAAATTAGTTGAGTTATTTTATTGAAATTTAGACAAACGAAGTAATTTATCACTACAAACGATTAAAATTTAAAAACAAAAAACAAAAATAAAAAAGTTTCTTTAATAATGAGTTACTCCTCTACGATGTGCTATGCACTCATTTAGACGGCGTGGTATGCTATCAATCACGTGATTAATATTAACCTGTGGTATATAATTCCAAACCTTCTAAATCCGAGGATGGTGCAAGTCGTCTGGAGGGTGTGGTAAATCACTTAGTCACCTATCGATCACATCCTATACATGCTCAATAAGTGACAAATCAGACGATCGAACAAGCCATGGGAGAACGACGATATTTGCGCACTGTCTTGTTGGAAAATGGGATTTTACAATTTCCGAAGATATGAAAGTGCGACATATTCCAGCATATTAGCATTGTAACCGGCTGCGTTTAAGTTGCACCCCATAACATCATGCCTAATAAGGGCTTGTTGCGTTCCACAAAAAATTTTGAACTTTTGCGTTCTCCGCGCATCCGATTGACCCTTCTACGACCGTTGTGAGCTCAAAAACAAAATCGAGACTCGTCACTGAAACAATTTAATGCCATTCTTGTGCCCAATTCGCTCTTTCGTTGTTCTATTCTAGTCTGCGATCAAGGTAAAGTGAGATCAGAGGACGACACAAAAATGTACAGCAATAAACAAATGACATTGACATTCTGCGTCTTACACCTCCCATCCAGTTTATTACAATTGATCGAGTTGTGAAAAATCTCTCTCTTGTGGTCAATAGTCTTAAACGACATTATTCACGCTCTGTTGTCTCCCGGAGACGTCCAGCTCCAGGGCGACGTTGTTGCACCCCTTCTTCGAACCACCTGGATCAATATTTCACTACCTTTGCAACATTACAATTTACATGGCCGGCCTCTCTCATCTGAATAGTACGGCCGCAGTTAAAATCATTTAATTGCCGATAATTTTCATGTTGACAAATTCTTGGCATTCTTAGATGTTCAGAAGGCAATAGTGGACAAATAATTCGCAAAATTGACAGTTATTATACATGATTGTTTTATTTCATAAAGTTTATTGTTACTACATGTAAACAAACAAATTAAAAAACAACAACAACCGATATATAGATTTTATTCAAATTTTAATCATTACTTTATTTCATCAAAATATGCATTTTCTGAAACTTTGATTAAAATTGATCAACAACTTCCATGTCTTGCGATTTTTATGGAAGTCAGTGTAGATTGTTTGTTTCAAATGTGAAAATGCCTATTTGAAATTGTAATTAAAATTATGTATTTGAATTTTAATTTGAAAATTCCTAAATCGAACTTAATTGTTTTTAAATTTAATTATTCTTTGAATAAAGTTGCATTCAAAGGTGAATAGATATTTCTAAACACTTATTTTATTTGATTCGATTTCTTTAATTAATGAACGTTGACAATGTAAAATTATTGTTTTTTTGAATTGTTTGATGAAAGTTGATATATTTATTTTTCTTTGTTTATTTCTTTCATTTGCGTCATTACAATCATTTTTGCTAGTAATTTCATTCATATCAAAGGTTACATATTTAAATTTTGCATTACTAAGAACATATTAGTAAACTTAAAAGCTAAGAATTGTTTGACAAAGGTTAAAATAAATAACGGTAATACCATTATAACGAATCAAGGGTTGATGATAATTTCAAACCCTATGTGCTTGAGACAAAATTTTGTACTACAATTAAAATTGCAATATCTATGAAGCGACTTCTCAAATCTTATATTTATTAAATACTAGTATTCGGAGTTGGTCTTCGTCTATTATTACACATCAGTATTTTGACTCACAAACCTAACACAGCAATATATATATATATATATGACTTCTATATAATTGTATATAAAACCTTTAGGTTCATTTGTATATTCCCGATTGTACAATTAAAATAAATATTCAATTTACGTTTTTCTTCCATAAGAATAATGTATAAAACAAGGATAATAACCCATCTAACATTGGCTGTACTACCTCAACAATATAGACTGCTTTTCAATACTTACTGGGCTCTTTCAAACTGGCGAGTAGTATCAAGGACATTAAACGGCGTCAGTAAAACTTAAAAGATCCAGAGATTATGTCCATTCTGTTTATTCTGTTATATTGGCAAATTTAGTGGCATTGTACAGTTGAGCATGTTGCTAATAAGTTATTTTCCAAATTTTTTACTCTATGTGAAACCAAATTAAACTTGTTTGCACTAAGTGCTTCGGATTTTTCTATGTAACAACTTGGATTGCACGATGTATATATATATATAATTATAGCAAAATACAGGCACTTAATGCAATTGGTAAAGCTATAATTAACATCACAACTTTATATTACTGGTTAGACTAAGGCATCTGAAGCGCGTCATTAATATCTGCGCATGATCATTTCTTTCTTTTCTTCTACCATGACGAAGTGTTTGACGTGGCCATTTATTTCAGTTATTAATTATGTAAGTATTAAAATGTCATTGGCCTGGTGATTTTTTATTTTAGATATAAAATCGCTAGAAATTTCAGACACTTCATATAATATATTTAATTGGTACAATGGTCATGTTTACAAATAATTATAATAAATTCTTTCTAGTACAATGTAGAACATGCTAGTTGGTAAAGCATACTTTAATTACAGTGTGTACATGGATTACATACAATGGGGTGCAAAGAAGAAATAATTTTGTGAAATATGTTTTTGTAACCCTGAATTGGTAAGCTAGTATTTTATTACCATTTTGCATTTTAACCATTTGATTAGCAGATTCTACATTTCAACTCAAAGACACAATTATGTATTAATTATTCTGGGATTAGCAATGGTACCTATATGTAAATTTATTCGTAGATGTGATAAAAGTGAAATATTTGAAGAACATTACCAAACTTTAAAATTATTTAAAGGCTCTATCTTAACTGGTAAAGAGGAAATTAAAACAAAAGAAGTTGATCCATCTTATACCGAAGCTTCTTTGAATTGGAATATACAAGTTGTCAATGTTAAGAAAATGCATATATTTCACAAAATTGCCTCGGCACTATTAAACAAAGTATTCATTCAGGAAGCGCGAATTAAATATTCTCAGTTTAATTCTGGTAATATTTAAAAGAATGCCTTCATATTACAACTTTGTGTATAGAAAACACTATATAAATGTGCTCACTGTAATTACAGTTTTATTTTAAAAGTCATCTGCTTATTCATACTGAAGAAAAGTTCTTTCGATACTTTATGCAGTTTATTTTTAAGTGTAATTTAAAATTTCATCTACTTACTCATATTGGAAAAAGTTGTATTTTAAGTAGTCATACCTCGCTATACGGCTCAGATACATTCATGGAAAGTGAATAATTTATTTCCGGTCAGCCTAGAATACACTGCAAAAGATGTACACAGGGGAGTTTATTCTTTTTTGGCAGCATACCATAAAGTTGTAGGCTGTAAATCCAAACTTAATCATAATTACAAAAGGCCGTATAGAAAGGTATTAGTGTATAAACAGTAGTATAAGCTGTCTTTATATCTTAACGGACGAGAGACTTCAAAAGTAATATTTATTTGATTATAGCTTCTAAAAATCATTCAAATTTTTTTGATATTGTTCTGTGGCCAATCAACCCTCAACAGTGACTCCCTTGAAAAGTTACACATTAAATAACACCATGTATATACATTTTATTATGTTATATAACATTTATATATCAATTTAAAATATTTTTTTAAATAAGCAAACAAATTTGCTAAAGTCCATAAAAAAGTTAAGCATCTCTTAGATACTGGGATATTAAAATATGTAGGAGCTTTGACATTATTGCTTAGTCACCATTTCATATGCCTTCTTTCACACTCGCTGCTGTAATAACTTTTCTTGAACCATGTACAACATGATAGATCTATTTATTTGTCTGCATGAAGCAGCTTAGTGCAATATTTTGCTATAATATTAATTATTAACAACAATTATTGCTATAGGAATAAGTTCGAAGTTGCCTTGAATAACTAATAAACTTTATTTCATAATCAAAGTAATTTGAGTATTTTCACCAAACATACCTGTAATTTGTTATGGGAATTTGGTTTCTATGTTTTGACTCTTGCATAAATTTTCGAATACTAGCATCCATTTTTTATACTTGATTTTCACATGCCTCGTCCTAGATTTTTTGGTATTGTAGTTATGCTATTAAATAAACTAAGCAGTATTGACTTCTAATTTTGTTTGTCTTTCCATTTACAATTTATGAGCTTAAATTACTTGACAGCATCTATTGTATTAGCCAGTTTTAATCCCTAAATTCAGTTAAAAGATATCTAGTGAGTTTCAAAACATTAAAGACGGCATTTTATACATAAAATTGAAGAGATGTGTCCATGATTTAGTGCAGGCACAATCTTCCCAATTTCAAGAAATCAGTTTTCCCCACTTTTATGTACCTAGACACTCTTAGAGGAAAAAAGTTTTCTTAAATTGAACAGTATATTCTTTCATTTGCTTTTTCACTCAAGCAAGTTTGGTAACTAGTTTGGTAGTTAAACCGTAGTTCATATGAGACATAATTTGATTCATTGAAACACTTGCTTTGCTTTAAATGATGGAGAGAACTCTTCTGTTTCACCTACCTACTTTTAGCTGTCTTACATATCTTTGTACAGTATTTCTTGAAATGTCAAACTCTTTCATCACCCTATGATATCCTGCATTATTCAGAGCTTTATCCACAGCTTCTTTTAACTGTGGAAGAATATCTTCTCTGGATTTTACTCCCTCATTTCTTTATATTTCTGTGGCAAAACACAGAGCATTAATGACACTCGACAGTTGGGTCAAATATTTCCAGTTACCTCTCTACCACACATACAAATCTATAAAGATCTGGTTGAAAATATTTTGGCTAATATGAAATGATCCTTTCTCTATCCCTGCACATGAAACAATTTTATTGATGTTATTTGTAGCGTTTCCGATTTATATGCACTCAAACTGCACTTAATGCATACTGGTTCTGAAAAAGTGCAATTAACATGATCAGTGTTGCAATTCTTTGGTGCTAAAGCAAACACTACCACAGAGTAGATACTAGTTGTTTTGATAGAATCGAATCTAGATACATGTTCTATGTATTCAAGTTTTCATTATTTGTAGGATTGTTTTTTAAAATAAAGGGCTACATCTTACCGTTTTCCTATGCATTCGAAAAAATTTTTAAAATTACATGCAATACAGATCAGAAAATAATATATAAAATGTTACCTCTACATCAGTAAATATATTCACTACGTTTTCTACAAAACTTATAGTTTTTGGAATAGTTCTTTGTTTACTAACTTCTATTAATATTTCATCTTAGTCTTCAGAAGACGAGAATGACAACAATTCTAATAATATGTTGAATTTGTTAACGTTCATGTTATTTTATAGATACCACAGTATAAACGGAACCAAACCAAATAAATTATATTCTCTGTTTTTGAATTTATTGTTGTTTGTGCCAATAATACCAAGCCAGCATGAGCCTGTATATCTTGTGCTGTAAAACTTGCTCTAGTGTCATGGAAGTGTAAATTTTGATCATAAATTAAACAGAAGCTCTGGTGTATATTATTGAAATTTTAAATCGAACACTTAAAATGCACTTACATAATTTTTGTGTTGGTTTGTGCATATAAATTTGAAACGTTATTGGTTATAGTTATCAGAAAAAAACCATCGTTCTAATCTTACTTTCGATCCACACATTTTGAGTGGTTTGGGCATTTTTATAACAAAATGCATTAATCTAATTTTATAAGTTATTAATACTAAATTACCAACAATGATGTCATTGAAACTTAACATAAGAATACTATAAATATTTAAGGTGTGATTGTAAGTCCATTCACAGAAGTAGTTTAAAAAGTTATCTGTTTACTCATATCAGAGAAAATAATTCCTTCAAATGTTCTCGGGACAATTATAGTTCTATTCAAAGGTGATTTAAAAAGATTAGTTTACTCATACCGAAGTAAAATCTTTTAAATGCATATAGTGTGACCATGTTCAATTTATAAAAGTGATTACTCATATAAATTGAACTATAATCACACTGAGAGCATTTAAAACATTTTTCTTCAATATGAGTAAGCAGGTGACTTTTTAAACTACCTTTGTGAACAGAACTATAATCACACTTAGGGCATTTGAAAGGTTTCTCTCCAGTATGAATGACCAGATAACTTTTTAAACTACTTTTATAAATTGAACTGTAGTTGCAATGAGAGCATTCAACAGATATTTCTCCAATATCAATAACTAGATGACGTTTTAAGTTTAAAACGCCATTTGGATGTGGACGTCGGAGAAAAATCTTTTACATGCTATTAGTGCAATTATAGTTTGATTTATAAAAGAAATTTAAAAAGTCATCTGGTCATTCATACTGGAGACATACCTTTTAAATGCTCTCTGTGTGATTATAGTTCTGTTCACAAAGGTAATTTAAAAACTCATCTGCCTACTCATACTGGAAAAAATGTTTTAAATGCTCTCACTGCGATTATAGTTCTATTAAAAAGGGGAAATTAAAAAGATTATGTTAAAGTACTCATGCTGGAGAACAAGTAATAAAAAGAATACTTGAAATTACTATCTATATACTCATACTGGTGAAGCACTTTTAAAATGGTCATTCTACAATTTTAATTCAATTCATAAGGATAACTTGAAAACGTTATCTACATACTACGACAGGAAAAATATATTTCTAAATGTTTCTACTATCATTATAGTTGCTTTCAGAAGAATAATTTAAAATTATTAATGAATGAATATCTATATAACAAAATTATTTTTGTATAGAGACTTTCTATTTTACCACACAGCACTAGCGTATATAAGAGATCTTTTTGATATTATAATGATTTATTTATATTTAAATTAAGTTCTAGAAAAATACAAGATTATAACATCAAATAGATTTCAGTTTACTATAATCTGTAAACAATTCTTCTTTCATTTGTTTTTCAATATTTTGTTAACAGCAATTTGGAAATATTATTTAAGTGTATTTTGTTAAGTAATACTAAAACTTCGTCTCCATTTATTACATTGCATTTATGAGTAATGAGAAAAAGAAAATAAAATACATTTATTAAAATTATTAATGATATGTGTATTTATACTGATGAAAATTCTTTCAAAAACTGTCACTACAAGTATTAATCGAAAATGATTTATTGAACAAATTGTATAATCATACAGAATAAAACATTTAATATATTTTCTAGTTTATTAATAGAGCATTTAGTAAGATCCATTGTTCTTAGATCACAAAAACTTTAATAATAATAAATAAAACCTCTAAACCAAATTTTCTAAAAATTATCAAATTTAAATAAATAAAAATTAAAATTGCCTACATTTTTTCAGTTAAGATGATAAATTTACAATCTTCAGGTGTCTATAAGAGAAATTAAATTTAAAATATAAGAACGATAATAGTGCCCTACTTTTAATTATCGTTCTTGCATTTTTAATTTTTAATTCTTTCGTAGATGTCTGAAGATGATTAATTAATTAAATTTTTATTATTATTTTAAAATTGTAAAACGAAACAGATTCCAATGTTCAAGATGGGAGCAGCGTGGACAAAGAGAATGTTTGTGTGACTCTAACTAGCTGCTCTGGTCTCGGACATTTCAATATGTTGTCAATATCTGTTTTAAATAGGACATTACAGTTATAATTATTGGTAATTATGAATTGTAATTATTTTTTCCACTTTTCTCGAGTACGTCATTCTGTTGTTATTATGTGTTTCCATTATGTCATTTATTATTAGAATATGCATGCAACTGCAAGTTACTTTTAAAATAACAATTTTTAGAATTTAATTTACATTTATAATTCAAATAATTAAAAATTAGGCTAATATAATTCATGTTTGTGAATATGAATTTAAATATTGTTGAATATAAATCTAGAAGAATCAATATTTGTATGTTTTTTAATTTAGTTTTAAATACACTGGTATTCATTCAAAGCAATAATTTTTAGCATGCAGGATTACATTCCACAGCATTTACTTTGTTTTCTGTTTGATCATCGGTTTCCTAGTACGAGTTGAGAAATTTAAAGTGCTCTATGGTAAAAAATGATGGAATTGTTTTCTTCGACCGCATTGTTCCTTTATCACAGAGTGTGAAATTAAGCAGTCTCCAATGAACTCTCTTAACTCTTAGGGCCATATCATACTAGGATACCAGTGCATCTCTGCTGACCAATAAAGATGCCAGCCAATGCACCAGACTTCGTATAGTATTATCATGGATATTGAATCGTTGATAATTATAATTTGTACTCGTAAGTGGCATTTAAATAAGAAGAAAAGATTGATTGTTGATTCATCCTTTTCTTACGGATCAAAGCATACATAGTACATGTTGCTTTATACAGTAACCAGGGTGGCGACAGACCTGGAAAACCGGGAATACTCAGGGAAATGTTAGGTACAGGGAAATTAAGAAACATCATAAAAACTTGAGGGAATTTGCTCGAGAACCATTTAAATTTTCTTAAGTAACGGAACGTACAAGAACAGTGGATCCAATTTAGTGTGCGCACCTGTATTAAGAGTGCGCGGGTTTAATCTTGTTTTTTCACCACTTGTGTTAAGTCCCGACTGTAGTGTGCGTTTACCTTTTAATGGCAATCTTTCAGGCAAGTGGATTATTATGAAAATGTACATATGTATATGAAAAGTTAACGTTTTTGTAACTAAACATAATTTATGATGTAGGTAAGTGCTAAAAATTGCGACGTTTTAAAATAGTTTGGTACTTTCAATCAACACTTCTAAAAATTCTAAATACATTTTATAAATTATTTAATAAAGTTACAAACAATTTTTGATTAATATACATATTGCTATGATATTTTGAATTTGAAATTTTATTTCAAATTTTTAACTTAATTATTAAAACAATTATTTTTGACATTTAATTAATTTTTTTTTAATTGATATAAAGAATGCCCCACGTTGGTGGCACCATAT
>JAHWXV010412222.1:0-19192 GCA_024586415.1 Phrixothrix hirtus
CGAAATTACAAATTAAAGTAATATATGGAATTTCACTATGTTTATTTACTAATAAATGGGTTTCACCTGAAGGTCATTTAATTTCTATTTGGTACCTGGAAAATGTAACTAGATATTGAATTTCAACAATAAATTTCATTTCTGCTTAACACTTGACCTTAGCATATTTATAACCCATTTTATATTTTGTTAACAGGTAGATTAAACAATATGAATTTGTCTTATTTAAATGAAAATTAAAAATAAATTTCATTGTGATTTAAGGTTATTTTGTGTTGGTGTAAAACACATTAATATGTCGTAGGCAACTTATTACCATGTGTATATGTGTAATGCTTTTTGAATTTATAAACGCTAAGAACTATTTAGAAATGGTTGCAATAATTTAGAAGATATTATTAATTATTTTGTACTACCGCCACTATTTGCTCGTTGTAAAAGCGCACATACACAAACAACACACACTGTTCAATAGTTTAAGAAAGTGCACAACCAGTAAGAAAATCTAAAAGTTTTTATTACTGGTCAAGAGAAAATGCGACTTTATTCTTTTAATAATGCTATTAGTTCAGAAATAATGAAAAGCATATTAATTCTACGAAATAAGGAGCATTTTTGCTTGCAAGCGGTAATAGTTTTAATAACGAAGATTTTTCGTATTTTAATAAATTTTACTTTCACAAAAATAGCCAAATTTAATTTAATAACAGAATCGAGTTTTTTTATCCATTTCCATTACCCTGAATTTTCACTATACATGGCGATGCCCGACTGCATTCAACTGGAATGACCTGCAACATGAGTAAAACCGAAATAAACGCACGTGATGTCGTTACAAACTGAGGTGAAACCTCTGACTGCAAATATTTCAAATCAGAGGTTCTTAAAAGTATTGCAAGCAGCTTCTAAATTCGACTGTGTCTAAATTAAAGCTGTCTAATTTCTTTTCTTATTTTCTGTGAGTATATGGGACGCAAAGAATGCATGGTGAAAATTACTGAAACTATTTCAAAGCAACCCTGTATTTAAATAGCGTTCAATAAAAGTGTTCAGCTGACCGTGCGAAATTTAACACAAACGAGCAATAGTAGGGAATGCAAATTACTAAGTACATTTGAAAATGACAAAACACGGTAGGTTGTACGGAGACATAGATTTCAGTACCTTAACAACCAAAAGAAGGTATAAAACTAAGTTCCCGCTTAAAGTATCTACTGTTGCACATCACTCTTTTCCTGGTGCTTTAAGGACTGATATTTGGCATCATGTGATCGAATAGAACAAGTTAATTTGAATTTTAGTAATTGTGGAAATGGTATAAAGTTTTCAAGTAGAACGTTTACAGTTCAGGAAGAATTAGTAATCGTCAAGTGCTGACATATCTCCAGTAAAAATGTCGGCACTATCACGGGAATAACATTTCAACAACCAGTTCAAAATAGTAAAGGCCTCTATAACTAAGGAAAATTCTAAAATGAAATTGGGTTCCTGGTGTAGAAAAATGTTTCCACGCAGAAAACGTCCAGCAAGAAGTCTTCGCGAAACTTGGTACTGTAAGTGAAATTAAACAACCTGCAGTTTAAAAATAAAACCCTTTTCAATGAAAAGCAATTTTGACAATTCCTTTCTTTATTCTAACTTAATATAGCTGTAACCGCAGTGAAATTGTTATGGGTAGAAGATAAAGTCTATTGTTAAAGTCTTTACCTCTATGCAATTGAGAACTTGTATTTGTTTTAGATATTTCCGTAAAATTAAGTGTTTTTCCTTCTTATGCATTTTTTTTGCAGGTAATAATTGATTTTTTGACTGAAAATAGTTGAAATAGAATCAAATCGAAGCTATAACTCGTTATTATTGAAGATAAACCGTTGTTCCCTTGCGCCCTCCTTTGCAATAAATGGCCAAAGAATATATTCCATAAATATAATTAAGGATAAAACAAATAAAAATGCGAAAGAAGGGCAGTACAGAAAACCTTAAATTTATTGTAATACAGTTTTTTATACAATGCCAGTTGTGATTACAATTTGCTTCTTCCATTACATACATGTGTTTAACCTCCTAGGGGTAAATTACCCTATTCGTAAGGTGTATTATTATACAGGCTAAAATATAAACAATGCGGATACTGAAATTATACGAAGCATAACAGACCATGAAGTTATTGTAGGTAAATTTTTCTTCCAACATCTGGAACTACTTCCTAAACCTGCACTTTCTGTCGATCGTTTAAAGAAATAACCTAAAGCAATTTAATAATGGATGCAAAATATTTAATTGGAATGTTATTGTCAGAAATAAGGATAGTAATTTTTGTTTTAATCAATTTATGATTACTCTAACAACAATTTTCAACGGAAGTTTTCTTAGCAAAAAAGTAAAATATTTTAATAAAAAGATATGGATCATCAAAGCTATTATTTTATTATGTAACAATAAACTCTGCCTGATTTATTTAAAAAAATGTATAAGTCATATTGTATAAATAATTATAACAGAATATTAAAGAGCGTTATTAGAAAAGCAAAATTGAATTATTACTTTTCCGAAACTAATAATGCTTCAAATAAAATGAGAAAAATTTGGAAGATAGTAAATTCGATTACAGGTAAAACTACAAAGCTACCAACGAGGTAAATATTACAGCAGATAAATTTAGTAATTATTTTCAGTCATTAGCTACAGAACTGACAGCTAAAATAACAATTTCTTCGAAAGCTACATGTTATAGAAACAAAACATGGAATTACAAAATTTTTTATATATATCCTACTGATATATCAGAGGTATTGAAGGTAACTATAGACTTAAAAAATAAAGCATTGGCAGGATATGACGCAATAGCGGCTATTGCTTTGCAACATTTATCCGATCAAGTATTACATATCATTACTGATTTAATTAATCTATCTTTCAGTGCATGTGCATTTCCTGATCATTTGAAAATTTTATAAGTAGAACCATTATATAAAAGGGGCGACAAAGCTGAAATTTCTAACTATAGACGTATCTCCCTTCAATCTTCTCTTTCAAAGATAATAGAAAAGCATTTTTATCAGCGCATGATTTCATTTATAAACAGTAACCATATACTTAATAATTCTCAATTTAGATTTTCTAAAAATAAATGTAGAAATGATGCTACTTTCAACTTCCTTTGTTTCGCTTACAGTAGCATTAATGAAGGGAACTTTAACTTAAATTTATCTTGCGACTTATCCAAAGCTTTTGATGGCGTTGGCGATAGCCTGTTGGTAGACAAACTTAGTGAATATGGTTTTCGTGGTACATCATACAACTGAATAAAATCATATTTATGCAATGGTAAATGGCGCGTGGAAATAAAAGCTAATAACTGCTAAACTCATTCCAAGTTAAAAGATGTTATCTGCGGAGTACCTCAAGGTAGCATGTTAGACCCACTACTCTTTATACTGTACATAAATGATATAACATTATTTTCAAAGGAAAAGTTACCTTCTTGCCGATGATACATCTACTTCCTGGTCACATAATAATCCTTCTTCACTTCGACGGACTTATTTAATAGAAATAAATGGTTTGCGAATAATAAATTAGTACTTAACTTAGCTAAAACGAAGATAATGACTTTCGGATCAAAATATCTTAATACTTTTAACTTTTATATCGATAATGCAATTTTAGAGTCTACTAATTGTATAAAGTTTCTTGGAGTTATAATCGATAGTTATTTGAAATGGACAGACCGCATCGAATATATTAGACCAAAATTGACATCTGTTCGTTTTATGTTAAGACTATTATCTACAGAACTTGATACAGCCATATGTAAGCAAGTATATTATGTGTTATTTAAACCAATATTAGAACATGGGCTACTATTTTGGGGCCAATTAAGCACCTCTGATTTTTTAGCCATATTCCGAATTCAAAAAAGAGTAATCTGAAAATATTTAAAGTCAATTCTAGAGGACCTTGTAAGTCATTAGTTTTGAAAAACAATGTAATGAATGACTCTGGAATATTTTTACAGTTACGAATCATGTTTACTAATATTTCGTAATAATTATCTTGGCATGAAACGAAAGCACATGCATTATTATAACACTGGAAGTTGTTTAGGTCTTAACCTTATGCGTCCAAATACCAAATGAATAAAGAAGTCAATTACTTACAATCCTTATAAGATATTTGATAAATTGCCTGAAGAAATTAACCACAGTGACTCGTTAAAATTATTTAAAAAGGAATTAAAAATATTCTTACTTGACCATGAATTTTATAATTTGAATGAATTTTCTGAAAATCAATTTTGAAGTCTTTACTAATATAACAATGTTTCAATATAATTACTAGAATATTAATTATTTAGCTTTGTTTTCACTATAAATGACTATTAGCTATATATTGTCGTAAAATGGCGTTCGAACGACTATATTCCACTATATTTAAATAAATTTGTTTCCGATGTTTGTTAGATTAAATTCCCCACGTTGCGGTGCCAAATTTGTGGAAAAACGACGTTTGAACTATCCGTTCCAACAAATTAAAAATAATTTTATTTTCTCTATGTTTGGTTGTCTATCTACACTTTGTCAAGGATACTTTTTCTGTATTAAAACCCCACCTAACTGTCTACTTGAACTTATATTTACTTTTGTGTTAAACAAGTTGCCTATGTGCTCTTTAATATAATTCTACCTGTTCTTGATATACTGCAACCTACCCCACACTTTGTTCTAGAAGGATAAACGTTATCTCATATTAAATACCAACATTAAAATTTATAATATAAAATCAATAAAGGAGACAATAAACCGTCAAATTCAATTCCTTGTAAGAAAAATTATAAAATTCTTTCTTCTCCATACAAAACAATTATTTAAAATCAAATTTGTCAACAACAACCTTTATTTTAATTATGTTTAGTTAATAACAAAAAATTATCAATTTTCAAAATAAATGACAAATTTTTTAGTTAACCTTTGAATTCTTATAGCAATCAGTCGATCCTACAATTAATAGACAACAGTTCCTTCCTTATGTTTATTATCTTACATATTCAAAAAGTTATTCCAAAATTACTCAATACTTTAAATTAAATTAAATTATTCCACAAATTGCGACATTCAGGCTTCAAGTCAAAGTTTGTTTACACTTCCTCTATTTAAATTGTTAATTATCATGAACCATTGTTTATAACCACATAATTTTATTAACCTTGTTTTTTGTAGCCTTAATATTTATGCACTATTATCGGAATAATTCTATGCTCCTTGATAGTACTTATATTGTTAACGAACTTTTTATTCCCACAATTTGAAGTGGTGTTATAATTTGTTGATTGTTTAACTAAATGCTAAAAAGTTATAAAAAATTGTTTATAAAATCTGTATTAACACCTGCGATCACTTTTTGATTGTTATATTGTGATATACTTGAAGATTTGTCCAAGTCCTTTGGGAATAATTATTTGCTGTTTTAGATTAAATTTATGTTTTGCTTCTACACTATGGTAACCATTTAATTCTTCACATATACGTAAATATTTTGCAATAACATTTATGAAATTTATTCAAAAATTTTGCTTAAATTTCAGCGGTAGTAAATTGTTTTCTGTTCCAATGCTAGCTGAATTTACCGAAATTTGGTTAAATATTTGGCAATATGACATCAGGTAATTTATACGATGTTTTACTTCTTGGTAATTTATTTTTTTTTAAATTATTCTTTGCTTTACATTACACTTCCACTACTTATTTCACCTTCTTTGTTTGTAATAAAATTAAATTTTATTTACTTAATTTTCTTTTGTTTAACATTCTGCTTATTTCGGGTTCAAAATTTGTACTTTGATCAACCTTGATCAATTTAATTTTTATTTATTATGAGAAGCATGACATCCTCTTACGATGGTCAAAATGAAACTGAAAATTAGTGAAGATCTGACCAGAAATCAGACCGAAATTGCAGTGTTTGCCCTTTATGAAAAAATTGCAATAGTTTAAATGGACATAAAATTTTAACTGTGGGATTAATTTGGATTTTAAAGACATGCTCATGCTTCATATCATTAACAGAATCTTTCTGCAAAGCCTCATTAAATAATCTATCAATCTTTAAATCACTTGGATACATTTGGTAACAGACACCAAAATGATTTGTGTGCATGCTAAATTGTTTTAACATTTATAACGTTTTATGCAAAATCTCAATTAATTCACTCGAAAACACCAACATAATGTTTTACAGCTTCTGGCTATTAGTATTACCATAATAATTTTGAAGAAAACTGTGTTTTTAAAACATATGATGCATTTAAAGATTCACACACTTTGTTTTAATATTTCACTGTTATTACATTGTAATGTTTAATTTTTCATATTCTAACTTTATTTACACGTATCGTGCAATTTTTAACATATGCATTAATTAATTTTATCCATTCAGTTAAAAGGTTTTGGGAATTAACCTCAATATTTTATATTTATTTAATTTATAACAATTAGTTAATGCAAACGTTCAGATATATTATCTGCATGCGTTTACTAACATAACATCCTAAAGTTTGCTGATATTAAAATTTATGTATAATTGTTTATTTTGAAATTTGACTTAATAATCTTAACACGATTTCGATTTTTGGTCGCAATTTGTTATTTACTTTTATTTATTGTTTTTCCTTTTGAGAATTGAATCTTTTTATAATTAAGTCACCTTCCTATATTAATAATATCAAATTATTTTACATTTTTGCAAGCCCAGGTACAGTTTGCTTCGAAATATGGGGTAACGTAACCAATTTTATGTCTTTATCCTTACGTATGTGATTCGATCTACCACAATATGTACTTATTTGATGTGTACAATTGTTTTCATATTAATTTTTATGCGCATGTTTTATATTGCCGTGTGTTTACTTACCTACATTTTTTGATTTATACGCTATTATTTATATCTTTGGCACACATATGCAGCTACATTTTATTTGTATATTATATTGAAATATAATTTAACATCATGTATATGATAAAGAAATATATATTCATCTATCTATCTATCTATCTAATGCAACTTGTATTTCACTATTAATCCTAATAAACATTGATTTGATCAAATAAATCTATCCAAAGTACTGTCTTTCATTCATACCAGTAGGTATTTCTCGCGGTTTAAGTAAACTTATGTTATCCACAAAAGCTATAAGTTCTGCGTCGAGGTGTGTTTAGAACAAACTTAGTTTATGAACACTGCTTAAATTCTATTGCTCTTCGATTCCATTGTAAGTATTCTAAGTTAAACCGAATAATCTGGTGAACGGCAGTAAGCGAATTTCCCTCTCTTCCCGATTTTTAATTGAATGAAACTAACAAGAAATGAAAACGGAGCTTCAAATACATCTTGAAAGGCACGGAAACTTTAATAGTATGGATTTTTTGGAATTACTCTGTATATAAGAACTATATGATTAAATTTTACACATTTTTGAAACATACAGTATCTAGACTATTTGCTTAAAATTGTTCAGTTGAAGTATAAACGTTTTAGTTATTTTACAACAAAAGATAGGATTCATTTTATAAAGTTTTAAAATATTAAACAATAAATCCGTTTACACAAAAAAATAACATAAGGTTATATCAAGAAGTGTTTTTACGTTTTCACGATACTCTTAGACAATTGGCTTAAGAGAAGGTAAAGCCAATTCAACTGCTATTTAATGAAGTGAAATCAATTTAGACTACCGCAACAGGTGCTATCACTCAAATCTTGCACGTATGTTTACACTTGCAAATGCAAGTGTCTTTACAAGTTAAACGTTCTAGATTTAATAGATAAAATAATCTCTGAACTAAAAGGCGAAAGGAAAGAAATTTGTTTCAATTTGACAATAAAACACTTTTTTTACAGTTTCATTTATAGTTCAGACAAATTTTAATTTTGCAGCTTTTAGTTTTCGTTTTACAAATTACGAGATTGTTTGTGACTCAATAAATATCTTGAATTCTTGAACATTCTTAGCAATTATTTACAATTAATCCGGTTTGAGGGACCAAAACGTTAAGTACGCTATACAAGTTAATCTTTATTAACTAATATAATGAAGGACTGTCTTAGCTATTATTTATTTCCCTCGCAGAAAGGGAGCGTGATGAACTGATCTTGCTGATCCGGTATTAGTTACTACATTATAATTGCCTTAACAGTTGTAACGTTTTGACGTTCCATGTGATTGTTTATTCATTATTAACCCTTAACTGGTATGCTGGGTCAATGCTGACCTAGGTGATTTTACTTGGGTAATTTTCGATGGGCAACGTTTACAACACCGCTTTGGGCTTTCGTGAATTCTCCTACATTATGATGCTTTATCAGTCATTTACTTAAGTTGCTTGAAGTTGGTTATTGTTTCCGAATGATATGGACTTACGGGTTAAAAGTGACTCACCATACCATAACAACATTTTTTTTAAATCTTTACGTAATGGATAATAAAAACTCTTTAACGTATTCAGAACTAGAGTTGAAGGCCCGAGATGCTTATATTAATGACTATTCATCAAGTGAGATTGAATTTAGTGCTCATGAAACTGACAGTGAGGTAGAAGATTTGGAGGAAGAAAAAGAAAACGAACATTCTTGTTAAAATGCTGTGGAATAAGTAGAGTTCACGAACAGCCTAACGAAGGAAGAAATTGATAAAAACACACCGTATTATTTTACGAAGTGGTCAAAGATACCTCCTAGATGTGGAAAAATTGGAGCTGAAAACACAATACGATCTCATATTCCTGTTGTAATAGGTGAGTCTTATAGGAATAAACCAAAAAATCCTGCAGATACCTTGAATTTGTAATTTAATGAACACATGCTAGACATTATAATACAATATGCTAACGAATGAATTACACAAATGGCAGTTTCTTATGGCGATCATGCTTTGCCCTTTTAGTTTACAAATCACATTGAAAAATCCGAAATGAGGTTTTTATAGGACTTCTTTTTTTGGTGCATTTAAATCCAACAATGAGAATGTAAGCTCACTTTGGGGTAATAATCTCATGGGACGCGATATATTTCGTGTAACTATCAAATTGAAACCCTTTTGATTTTTATGTGCAGCTTTATGTTTTCATGACAGTACTACACGAAGGGAAAGAATAAAAACTGGAGACAAACTTGCTGCCATACCAGAATTGATTGATTTGATGATAACTAATTCCAAGTCAAATTATACTTGTAGTGAGTATATGACTACTGGTAAGATGCTTGCCGATTTCATGGGAAAGTGCATATATGGCATGTATATGGCTAACAAGGCCAATAAATATGGGCTAAAGGTCATGTGTTTGTGTGAGACCAGGACCCATTACCTTCTGTACTCATATATATATTCAGGTAACGATACTTTTGCTAACCCAAGAAATTTTTAGTACCTATGCTTAAAGTGTTACAACTTATTCAACCTATTATAAACAGCAACCGCAATATTAATGCGGAAAATTGGTATTCGTCAATACAACTTGTAACGGAATTAAGAAAATTTGGATTAACATATACAGGAACTTTGCGCAAAAACAAGAAAGAAATTCTTATCGTTTCTACCAAATAAGGACTGCCCAGGGGTATCAACAATATTTGGCTTTAGAAAACACCTTACCATATTAGCATATGCACCGAAAAGGAAAAGCACAAAGCCGTTATAATGTTGCCATCTCTTCACTATACAGATATAATCATAAGAAATGAGAAAAAGGTCATAGAAATTATTGACCTCTATAACACAACAATGGGGGGAGTATACAATTTGGACCAGAAGTGTGCTTGTTATAATGTGGGTCGCAGCAGTAGGCGTTGGTCTTTAACAATGTTTTTTGCAAAGATGAATATAATGGGTGTCAGTGCTCATAATATTTGTAATGTAGCCAATGATAAACAAATGGATAGGCGGACGTTCATTATATCAGTTAAAGGATACCTTATCATGGATTATTTAAAGAACAGGGCCCCAATAAAAAGCCTTCCAACAGATTTTTGAATGTTCATCAAGTAGCATATTATAATACTATCACATGCTTCTAGAGAAACTCTACCTGTTGATAAAGAAAGACAACGATGTTATAAGTTGTCCAAATGACAGTAAACATCAGCAGACATGTTCAATATGTGACAAGGGCATTTGCAAAATGCATAGCACAAACTTTGTAAGGTGTCCACGCTGTGTGAAATAATCTATTTATAAACACTAAGCTAAAATAATGGTCTAGATTTTTTATTTCGACGAGTCCATTTTTTCTTGTTACAGTTGGTAGAAAATGGGCCAGGAAATGTTGTCCAACTTTTTATATTATTCTCGTTACTTTATAACTATTTATACATTTCTTTAAAAATGCATGTTTTAAAAATTAACATTGCTACACAAAGAAAATATGTTTTTTTAGCTATTTTTTATCATGTATCATTTATAGTAATCGAAAATGTATAATAAATATATAAAATTAGTGTATGTATTTTTTGCATATTATTTTTAGTCAATTTTATGTTGTAGGATCTCTCCTGGCCCACTATAACTGAAAGAGTTGACGAACTCACCATACCAGTTAAGGGTTAATTTAATTATTTTGGGTTTATTTAATTTAACAACGAAACCTCAATCTATTATATTTATTTATTTTGTTAGTATATATTTAAGAAACTTGACATTTTGTTTTGATATTAAACTCGACAGCTTCCAACTAGGATTGGTATATTCGTTGGAATGAAATATATTTTATCTTAGTTTTAAACCCGAGAAAGCTATACCGCTTTGTGCGTAAACAATTTAACTAATTGTTTTGAATCTATTTGGTCGACAAATTCATTGGTAACCAACTAAAATGTACTCGATTGATGAATTAATATTAATTGAAATGATGGAAGTCTTCGGTTAACCTGGCATCCATGTTTTGCTGGGCCATGGTCGATTTCTAGACCGATCTATAGAATACTAATCTTTTGGATTCAATAAAATGGGATTGTGGTGACTATATTAACTATGAGTGATTGCAAATTGTTGATTGAAATATAATTATGGCCGCTTATGTAACGAATTTCGGCTGGCATTGTTAGTTGTCTAAGAATACCAACGACAGTGTTACCGTATAAAAGGCACTATACCTTATTTAATTTCATCTGCTAATCTACGAACTATTAATTTTACCTCACATCATTCACAAAGCACATTAATTTAAGTCGACCTATTGTTTTGATTGCAAATTTAAGCGAATCTAAATTGGTTTTTCTATTTAAATATCTAAATTGTTATTCTAAGTAATATTTTATATTTTCTTTAAGACTTTAGTTAATCTAATTTCCAACATTCTTTCTAGAATTGAACTAATACATAGCATACTAATTTTTCGTCTGCATAAACATGCATTCAGTTATGTTACCATTTATTTAAATCAATTTAAAATTAATGGAATCATTTCTTTGGTAAATTGTGGAATGCCGTAAATGTTAATTTGCATTCCCAAATATAACTTAATTTTGAAAAAATATTAATTGTTTTTACGAATAAATTTTGTTTATTTAAACTTAAATAATTCACATTACATTAAAAACGTTTTAAGCTGATTATTTTGACTATACATTTGGTGTTGCCTATTATTTTGCTGTTGTTAAATTCGCTTACAGGTATCGTGGCATTCAAGAATAATTCGAATTATTGGGCTTCTGACTGCTGTCTGTGATTGTAATTATATAATTGGTAAAATAACTGGCGTAAGCTTAACATTGTAGAGCTATTGTAACACCATATTATTTTATTATTCATTTCTTAAATGTAATATGGAATATTTATTAAAGATTTATTAACCGACTTATTGTTTTCTATACGATTATGTGCAAATATTACTCTCTACAAAAAGCAACGAGGGAACTTGGCTTGCATTCATTATACTATTCCATAATTATTAAACAAACTAATTTACCTTGTATCATGAACCTGTAAAATCCTATGAAACTGGTAATAATTCTGTTTTTAATTATAGGGAATCATATCTTCACATTCAAAGTATATTCAAAGCAATGACTAGAGTTTTACTTAAAATTTATTTTAAAAACATGTATGATTTAGCTATGCGGAGATATTCCCTTCACAGTAATAAATAATGATGCCTAATCTATTTTGTTAATATTAAATCGGAAATACAAAAGTGAATAACCAATGGTGCTCCATTACTCATTTAAATGAGACAGTAATTACTTATTTCGCTTCAGAAAGTAACAAACGGTCGGTGACATCGTATGGGTACTCCTTTGTCGGGCACCCAGAGATTGACGAAAAATGATATGTCTTCTTCAGCCCAAGGGTATAATATCTGTAGATATAATTAGCTGAATACAACTTAAAAATGCTAAGAGTTGTCTAACGATAAATCGAAGCAAGATCTATGAGTGTTTCAGAAATGTTCGCATACATTTCTACGATAAAGAGCCTTCAAATAGCTCTTCTACTTTCAAAACCAACATTAGCATTAAGACAATGAAGCGAGTGATTTGTGCTGATCATATAGTCACTATTCATGATACTGTAAATGAGTTAATATTAATCTTAATGCAGTATTGCGAACACCTACGGTGGCTGTTGACTAGACTTCAATTTTAGATATTTTGATTGGTAAATCACATATTGAAATAATTAATCTTAGGAGGGCGCAAAGTCACAAAAATAGCTCAATGAGTTTCAAATTTAGAGTACTTATAAGTTCAGCTTCTAAAATGGAAACCATTTACCGAGTACCATAATCGCCCAAGTTATAATCCAATTCACTCCATTGCTTCTTCTGATAAATATGGCGATAGGCTAACAGACAATTAAATATTACGGAATTCAATAGTAGAACTAATTGCACTGAGATTCGTTAAAAATAGTTTAACCTTACGCGCTAGACTCAGCTATTAGCAATTATTAATGTAATTTAAAACAATCTGACACAATTTTTGAAAAGGCTCAGTCACCGGAAACAGCTTTTTTCTGTCATTCTGATATTCTGTGAAAATTAAAACTTCAAAAATATCCAAGCATCAAGATACATTAAATGTCTAAAATAAATGTAACAATAAAAATGTTAATCATTGTTATTTAATCTATTATCCAACTAGGTTTAATTGATAAGGGAAACCGCTCGAAGTATTGACATGTTGGCAATTTCAAAAATATTTACTGACTACAATCAGATTATAATTTACTTTATGTTAAAATTCGTTTTTGTATTTGGAGCGTTTATGAATGTAAAATTTCCAAAACTTAAATACGTAAAATTTCTCATCCATAATTTAGGCTTAAGGAAATTTCTCTTTATCCCGCTTAGGAAGAATTTACATAACTCAGCATGATTGACTTATCTTTATCTTGAAAATAAGATTTAATTTATCAATTATTTATTCGCATTTTATATTTGGCAAGTAACCCAAATATAATTTTAACTTCTGTCTTAAAAAAGTATCAACTAATTTTTACTTTATTTATGTATAAGTAGAGGAACCGAAGTTGAAGTGCGGATTTGTTTGTGTTGTAACAATCCAATAATTTTATACGGAATCTAAAAATTATTACTAACATTTTACTAGTAATCGCACTTAAAAGAGTTCAGTAGGTGAAGACGTTACTTATTTAATTGTAGATATTTATTTAGGTTATAATGGTTTCCTTTCATTATCTCTTTCGTCGGAATAATAAAAAACATCGCGCGAAGGCGAACAAAAAGTAATTCACCGGAGTTTTTATTGTGACATAGATAAACGATGACAAAAATGTAGAAAAAATGTTTTTCATTCCTATTTGTTTTTCCAAAAATAGATGTTCTTCCACAGTTGGCACAAAAGAATAGTCATTACTAATCCACGAGTTGATTTGATTAGAGAGAAATTCGTGTCTGTGCTACACTTTTAGTCAGTTATTATTAAACTTAACTGAGGCTGTTTTGTTCGCATAAAATCCTTTAGGAATCATTTAATTACCTATATTCCTCAGTTTGGTATTTCATTTAGAGCAAATGCTCTCGAAAAACTTTTACTTTAAGCATAAAATATTGAAAGTATTATGAGGAATTCCCACGTGTCACCCTTATTGTAGTAGGTGTAGCTCGTTGGGTGAATAAACGAGTCTCTCTACACGGTACATTTTCAGGTTTATCTTACTGAAATTATTATGCGGTTTACGATTAAAGATTCTTTTAACATACCTTAGAGACATTCAAACATAAAGGTCCTTTAATATAAATTAATTAATTATCAAATAACTAGAGAGGGTGCGAAGCTACACTTTTTTAAAACTTATCTTTAGTGTCCCTTTGGAAATATAATTAAACAAAAGATAAGCGGTTAAAAAAAGGAAAAGTTATCACGCAATGAGTCCGTTCCTTAACAACTTTTAAATTAGACGTAAACTTTTTTAAATTGAATAAAATCAGGCGATAAACGAGGTCAGTAATTGGTTCTGTTATTAAAGTGTCAAAAATTTTCCGGAATAATTAGTTTTGGGTTTCCTTCATTGGCATGCACGGATGGAAAACACGCGATTAGAAATAGAACTCCCGCAGATTATGCTTTTTACTATCTCTTATATTCGTCTTTTATGTAAAACATAACCGCTTTTTTATGAGAATGATAAACTCGCTTATCCCAGATAAGTACTATCGTATTTTGAATTAAATAACCTACGTCTAATGGTTCGTAACTATACAAAAAGTTGCCTCAGGAATTTTTATTATATAGGAAAATGCATATCCATCTGCTAATAATCTTTGTGAAAATTTCTAAGCTCTTTTCAAGTTCCGATATAACTACTTTTATTTTTGATTAACACTGTGTAAAGTTCGTTTCACAGAACTACATCGTAAAGCTGGCTCCATTTGTTGAAATTTTACACAGTTGTATTATATTCATTGTGATATTCCTATAATTATTGAAAACATTCTAGTGTATTATTTATATTATATCAACAATTAGGAGAAAATTTAGAAATACAAAAGTATGCAAATTTCATGCAACCATCTTATGCCAAAATAACATTCTACGAGCAACCCGCATAACTACAAAGCTAACTTCAAAATCTTCTGAAAGAAAACGAAGAGACATATTTATAATCGTAAAAATCTTTTATTTCCCAATATAATGTCCTTAACCAGTAATAAACTTGGTTAACCGCTTTACAGTCATTTTACTCCATTCATGTATTTATCTTTTGGAAGCTTCTCAAAATAGGCGTTGACTGCTGCAATGACCTCTTCGTTTGTCATGAAGTGTTTTCCAGTCACAAATCTTTCTAAATTTAGAAAAAGATGGAAGTCTGGCAATGCTAAGTCTAGAGATTGGGGACGGGTGTTCCAATTCGGCCAACTTAGCCACTGAAATTGCACTATAGTGAGGTCGTCAATTGTCCTGATGATAAAGTACCTGCACTCCATTAATTTAGCCTTGTCTCGCACGAGAATAGCCCCGGAAGAATAGCCCATGCCCAAATTCGCTAAGATAAGATAGTTCAGATTAAATATCGCAGCTAGAAAGTCCCCCAGAAGGATTTACAGGAACTTAAACTAAAAGACTGTTTTACCTTCAAACGATTCCTCACTTCTAAAATATAATTAATGTTTTTGGCGTTAGTCTATAAATAATGCAAAAATTTATCTACAAATAGATAATCGTGAGTCTGTTATTTGCGATACCACCACGCTTCAGGTGATGGAGTTACTTTACCCAAAACTGCACGACAATTCATCTTGCAAATGCTTACTATTCATGAGTTGGTCGAGATATTTTATTGGGGCTGTTTTTGTAAGTGGGGTATTTTGGCGCGGGCTGTTATATCGGGATTATTTCGTAGGGATTGTTTTCACGACGATACTTTGACGCGTCACGTAAAGTAGCTCCTTTTTCTTCAATTCTATTTAATAACCGGATCGATTGTTCTATTTTTTGTATCAAAATATAATGGTGCAGGCAGTTTATAATATATTGTAACGAAACTAGTTAATTATTTTTAAAATATTTATTTATATGCACTAATACTACACTTATTTATTTCTAATATTTATTTTGTAATGCACTTTCAACAAACGTTTATTTCTGTTTATGTATATTTATATTCATGCTCATCGGCAACTTTCATCACAAGATTATAATAAAAACCAACTAAGGGAATTCAATTTACTATTTATATAGGAAAGATAAATGCTAGAATGTGATGGATTAATCTAGAATAAGAAACTAGTCACAACAATAAATTACAATGCAATGGATTCATTGCTGACCTAATTGCATTGACAGGTATCAATTATCGCATTGAGTCACCTAGGATTACATCATCTATTTTATTCTAAAGGGTGCTAAAAATTTCTAGAAACTTCCATTGTTTCTAATTTTCGTTGCAATATCAAGGATTGAGATTGACATTGAATTTAAATAGTAAAAAGTAATTTATAAAATATTATAATTTACTTTTTTTAATCAATAAATAATGAAGCAGAAAAGAAATATGAATCCAAGTTAAATGAGATAACATACGATTCAAGATGAAAATTAATGAAAGTTCAATATATGTACCTATTAGAGCAGAAGTAGATAAATAGAAAATACAAACCAAGTGTGGGCATGTGGTAAAAGGAAAAACGGAATGCATATAATAAATAGAAATCTAGACATAAGTAAAATGTAAATTATTAAACTATTTATCCAAACTAGGTGCAGACATCTAGTGAAGAAAATACAATGTTGTATTTAGGATAGCTTAGGTTTATAGAAATTTATAAAAATTGTTAAAAGATTGAAATATAATTCTAAAGAGATGGCAACATATAACACAAAATACTTTAAACAAATTCAGATAGCCCACTATCTAAGCAACAACTGATATGAAACCCTATAAAAAGGCAGAAAAAAAACCAAAACATCAGAGTTCTATCAGACCTATTTCTTATTTAAAGATATAACCTACCGATTATATTATCCATTAAGCCATTTCGCGCCAACTGTTTTATGTACGTGCGTTTCACTATAACCGTAGAAACTCTAGAACTATATTAACACTCTAAAGACGAATTCCGTTGATCGTAATAGAAAATCGTGTTTACATAGACATATCAAACTCAATCGATGGCTTCAGGACAGGTCCTTTTACACATGTTATACTTAGGTAACTCTAACGATAGCGGTAGGCATGACCAAAGCATGTTTTACGCTGTTACGCAAATAGTCACCTAGAGAAATGCGATGCAAAGACATTTAGGACATCTTGCATTTTGCATTTCTGTCAAATCGCTACTAAAAAGGAAATCTAAATAGTAGAATACTTGCCAAACATTCTAACTTGCAAATAATGTTGGAAATACACCGGTATATTGATAATAACACTTGCATGTACAATTCGGGCATAACCGCACACATAAAACCATCCCGTAACAGACAGAATGCAATTCATGTAAATGCATGCCAAGTTATTAGCTTAAGCATCAAACAGTTGTATATTACATACACATAAAATTGTAGGGTGTAAATGTATGAGTAAGAATGTCAAAACACGTGTATAAAAGTAAATATACTTTTATCGAAGGCGCGATATAAACGGCGATATTAAATAAACCTGCATGGAACTAGAATATACGGTATAATCAAAAATTATATTAAATAAAAGCAATAAAATACAAGCAAGATCATAATCGAGAGTCAAAAGCCCCGTAACGTCGCCTTTATGACTCAGGGAAGAATATTATCGATAAAATTTGGACCGAGAAGACATTCCGCACCCTCTCAGCTAAAACCTCTTAGCCGGTCAAGTTAGATAAACGAACTTTGCAACAAATATCGTAAATCCAACTCTCAAATCGTTGAAGTGCACCAGAGAGTCACAAAACCACGTCTTCTTGCTTTGATATTTTTAACTAATTTATCTAGAGAGCTTCCATAGCATGCCCTAGCTACGGTTTGATGCTTTTGCAAGTAGTCAATGAAAAGTTTTCCGGTTCAGCTCTAGAATACCGACACTGTAATGCAACAAGCCGATGAAACTGACTTATCCTTCTTCAGAGCTGAACAACCAGCTTCAGTCCACTGCCTCGGCCGTTAGTTTGTCTCCAGTATATAGTGATGTATCCACGTTTTAACCATAGTTACAAATCCACATAAGAAATATTTCCTATATTTGTTAAAACGGTCCAAACAGCTCGGGAATGTTTGCAGTCGAATGCGCTTTTGATCGATTGTCAGAAAATGCGGCACCCATCTTGCTCATAATTTTTTCATTGGCCTAATCATGTGTTATGATATTGTAAACTCATTCAGTTGATATGCCGGCAGTCTTAGCTAACTCAGAAATTGCCAATCGCCTGTTTATAGGGACTATACATGTATTAGTTACATTTCTGTAATTAATTTTGCCGTCCACTATGGGGATGGTGCTTCACATTGGTATGGCTACATTTAAACTCCGTAGTTGACCTTAAGACAGTGAAAAATAATGGTTCAGATTCCTTCAACATTTTTGTAACCATTTATAAGTTTTTTCTTAATTCATCGCTTCAGTAACAATGCAATACCCCAAAAAATATTCCTTCAGCTTATCTTCAAAGCGTTCCCAAACTGTACTCTTCGCCACTTCCTCGTCACTGAAATAGCGTCCTTGAGGGTTCTTTTACAAATGTTCAAACAAATAATAGTCACTGGGGACCTTAACTGGACTACACTGAGGGTGATAGATTTGTTCAAAGCCGCAGTCAAGAATTGCGGCTTGCGTAACTTCAGCTGCATCTGGTCAGTTTTTCCCGTCCTTCTCTCGAATAGTTTTTCTTCATATTTTGTAAGAGTAATGCATAATAAGTCTCATTGACTGCGGTATTGCGTTTTTTGAAGTTTATAAGACGAATGTTCTCGTAATTCCGAAAGTGCTGTAGCCATCACTTTTTTGATGACTGCCTGATATTGCACTCCTTGGCAGGACTTCTCCATTGCATTGAATCGCTTTTAGACACAAGATCATAACAAAGAACCATGATTTCATCTCTTGTTATAATTTTCTTCTACATACCATAGGGTTTCCTCCACCGAGCTCCAAAAATGATCGGTCACATTCAACACGACGCACTATGGAAAATCGAGGTCTGTTTCGGATCAAAAATCGATAACTTTTTTATTTCTAATGATAAAGTTGTGAAATTTTGCACAAATGTAA
>JAHWXV010412236.1:0-22963 GCA_024586415.1 Phrixothrix hirtus
CTCGCTCTTACACTTATTTTATACACGCTAAAGGAAAACTGCAGGGGGGCGGGAAACTCTACCTCGTCCCTTCCCCGCTAGACCCATTACCCCTCACCCTGGGTTTATCTAGTACGTCAGTTACTATACTACTTTTTCGCATTCTATTCCTCCAACTACATCTACTTAGAATCCATCAATGACACCATCTGCTTTCTTGCATGGTTGTACCGCTAACGCAGTACGAGATGCCGAACCCGCAGTACGAGATGTGGAAAGAAATAAGCCCGATCCTAAACAAGCACTTAGTCAGGCTATGGAGTCCATTTCCAAAATTAAAACTTACTTAAATCTATCACAACTGCAACAAGTCGCATCATCGCCATTTCCATAAATACGTGAAGATGGTACTAACAGCGAAGATTCAAGTAGTGATATAGTTGGTGCTTTGCAAACAAGACGCGGAACGTATGATAAGAGGATATCTAAGAAACCAAAAGCTATGAAGAAAAAGAAAGGCGGCAGTATGTTGTTCAAGCGGGTTAACAATAAAAATGTCGAATATAAATATTGGGATAATGTTCACGAATTAATTGCGGATTTACATGTACTATGTGCATAAAAGTGAGCTGGAAATACAGGAGTTGATAACGAGATTCTTTCAATAATCGAAGAGTTAGCCGAAGCTGGATACATAGAGATGCCCGAAACTGATGGTTTCCTACGAAACATATAAATCAATTCAACATTTCATTCTCATCATTTGCGTCATGAATATTGACAGGTTTGGTCGTTTTGAGTTCATGTCAGATTAGCAGAGAGTTGTGATAAAAGGCGGGCCCGGAATAGGTTTTAAGCTAACTGTAAAATGAAACAAAATAAAACATTGACTAATGTCGCCAGACCTGTTAATGACACGGATGTTGTTACGAACATTCATCTGACGGAGGTACTACAAAAGAAATACTTAATTTTAGAGTAGAAACCGAACAAATTTTTAGAGGATTAGAAAATCGTATCACGCCTGCTTTTTTATCTAAACTTAACGGTTTGAAAGGTAAAATTTTAAGTGATATTGAAGCTTGCTGTACAGCTAACACTCAATATACAGATGAATTAATAGCAAAAATAAAGACTTACTTTAAATAATTTACTGAACTGCAAACATTTATAAATTTTAAATCACAAGAAACACATGATGCAACTCAGCAGCATATTAAGAAACTTCATTTCTACATCCATACCGTTAAACAAGTTAACAATCGTGTCGATACCTGCATCAAAACACAACAAGCAAGACGATACAAGTCGCGATTAATCACGTATAAGCAGCAGACTGTGAAAGAGTTGCACAAACCTGGTAGCAAAAATTTTCCCCATCATCATATAATAATCAAGGGATTCGACGATCTTTGGCAGGAAGACTCGACTGAATTTATACCTTATTCGAAAAAGAATAATGGATTTAAGTACATTTTGTTAGTGATAGATGCGTTTCCCAAGTTTTTAAGGACGCGAGCATTAAAATTTAAAAATGCAAGTAAAGTAACCGAGGCAATGAAATCTATCCTTAGTGAAGATCGTGGTAAGCGGAAACCTAAAAATTTACAAACAGATGAGGGTAAGGAGCTTTATAATCGAAAATTTAAATCTCTAATGAAATTATTCGACATCAATCACTATTCAACGTACAGCACAATTAAGGCTGCAATTATAGAGCGTACAATCCGCACAATAAGACGTGAGTTGTATATAAGATTTCACATAAATGGAAATTTTAAATGGATAGAAATTTTGGACCATGTGACTGCTGAATATAATAACCGAAAGCATAGAACAACAGGGCGCGAGCCTGCAAGTGTAACACCACAAACCAATCTAGATCACGTTTATAAACGCATTAAAGTATTTAATAAACATCACCGTTTCAAAGTTGGACAAGTGGTTCGCATTTCGAAATATAAAGCAATTTTTGATTGCGGATTTTGGCCTAATTGGTCCACCGAATTCTTCTGTATCTCGACCATTCCGATTACGCAACCAGTTACGTATAAATTAATTGATATGGAGGGCGAACCTGTACTTGGCGCTATTTATGGGTTTGAACTTCAAAAAACGAAGTACTCGGATGTTTACTTGATGGAGAAGATTCTGAAACGTCTATCGCACGGTGGAATGGTATTAGTGAAGTGGTCGGGATTCAAAACCCCTACTTGGGAGAAAAAAACAAATATATTCGTATAATTTAAGATGTTGTGAACTACGTCTTACTTTGCAGTATTTGTGCATGTATTAAATGTTAGCTATTTCTAAAATAAAAGATAAAATTTAACAAAAATGTTTTATTCATCACATAATTGTTACAATGTTTATTGTAAATAAGGTATAGTGCCACCCAATTTACTAAATAAGGATAATAACATGTAATTGATTTACTAAGTGGATATTTTTCATTGGTATACAAAAATAATTATAAATAGTTGTACTATAGAATTATTAATCATTCTAAAATTATCATATAACAATTTTTCTAAACTTGATTTAGTCAAATGCATTCAACACATTTTGTACAATTGATGAAATCATAACAATGTTTACACATAAAAGTTATTCATTCTCATTTTAACAGTTTAATTATTGTATAAGAATTTTTCAAAACTGGATTTAGCCAAATGAATACAACGACATATTCTGTACAATTAATGAAATCATGACAATGTTTACATACAATAATTATTCATACTATAATACTAGATAAACTTAACAGAACAATCATGATAAATGGTATACGTAATTATAAATAGTAGAAGCTTGGAACAAGCATCGGTACGAGCAAGCCCAAACGAGTGCATTCCTATCCTAATTGTAATAAAATGTAGTACACTTCACCGGTATTGATGCCCCCATGAAATGGAGGCAATTATTAGTAAATCCTATAATGATAAGTATATACGTCATATTAAGATTTATAATAGAAAAACTTACTGAGAAGCAATTATTACTAAGTAATGATGAAATATAATACTAAGATCTATAAAATCGATAATATAAAACTCAATGAGTGCAATTATCAATAAATATGAAATATATCTAATGTTAAAATCTATAGAAAAACTTACTGGGAACCGGTATATAAAATCCAGAAATAAATAATAAAAAAAAACTTAGTAGGAGGCAATAAGGAACTTAATTCGTAAATACTGTGTGGTAACTGGGGAAACCTTTACAGATGCAAAACACATTAGAATTCACTGGTAACGGCTAATGGCAATGAGGTACATTACTGCATGGGCGCGATGATCTCCAGCAGCATGTCAAGATTCCCATTGCGTCTTGGTCGATAAATTTGAGATCCTTATCACCCCAGGCAAGGGTTTTGATCGTAACCGGAATGATGTAGCGCTTATCATCCCTCCATGATAGCGCGATCTTATTGTGCATTTCAGTGAAAAGTTGTGCGAAAACGACCTAAATGCATACATTTTTCGCAAGATAATGGCGTTTTCGCTTTCCATCACTCGTATGTAATCGTGCACACTTAGGTCGTTTTCCACAACACTTCTCTTCACACCCTTGGCCTTTTTATCGCAAGATCCGTCAGAATCATTAACGCAATACGCTTTCGCGCCTGAGCCGAACAAACTAACGAGTGGAAGGCCTGCATACTCGTCCTTCATTATCCCCACGACTGATTCATTTCTTTCGATATTGCGCATATTCTCTACTTTGAAATTGGAAGTATCGAATTGTTCCAGATACTTCTTAATCTTATCGTAAACATTATCCACAAATATCTCTATTATCAAGTATCTGTGTCGGTGTAGAGAAGAGAAACGTTATTGCCATATTTTTGTTTTAAAAAATTATAATAAAAATTGCAAATTACAGTCTTCGAAAGATCTAAAATTGAAAACCAAGCATATACCAGTTTGTTGTAGAGAACTGATACTTTCCCCATCTCTACTGCCACCAAGTTTTCTGTGAATACAGAGCAGCTCTTAAAATTCGGCTTGGCTATATACTTCTCCGCATCAAACCTGCGACCATCAGCTTCCCAGTGGGTGAGCAGTTTGATGTCGACTCGATTATCGACATTCTCCATGGTCTTGCCAAATACAGAGTTAACGATAAACTTGAAAAAAGTTGTTTCTGCTTTGTTAGTTGCGCGATTTTTCAAATTGGTGTTTAAATCGATATATGGTTTCAACCATGGAGATTTCCTAAAGCGCAACACTCGGTGAACTTTTGTTAATTTCAACCCTGTAGCCAAACATTGGTGCAAATTGCGGTAGTGAATGACATAATGGATTTTGTTTGATAAATTTGGAATGAGTTTTTTTGATGTACGACTGCCGGGTGGAATTTTCGCCTCAGGACAGTAGGGAGGTCATTATGGGTGTTATTTAGATGCTCCGGGTACTCCAGGTTCACCTCCAGAGCGTATCCTACACCTGCATCTTCAAACATGTCGGTGATGTTAAGTGCTGATACCTCATCGTCCGTCATCTAACCTAAAAAACCCCGTGGGAGATACTGGCACATACTATGACCGTACAAGTTTGTTGCGTCTAAGTACATAATGTAGGATGAGGGTTTCGCAGGATCAAAATTTGGAAGAAATTTATTGTTAGCAATGGCCTTTCTCCCCACACAGGTAGTTACACCGCCACGGATGCTTTGTTTAGACAAATGAATCATATCTATGTCCGTTAACAGTTCGAGTTCGACAGATGTCGTTTCAACATACTGTCGAAGCTCAATCCTGGGGCAGTGTAATAATGGGCCGGATCAAGCTGATATTGAGCCATGCATACCGATCTAAAATTCTGAAACACGTCTGCTAATAAAATTACATCTATTTGTAAATAGAGATCACTGTAATCCCCCAACGTTCTGCAGCCGAATACGTCCCAGACCTTTTTTGCTCTTAGATAGTCTTTGCGAGCGATGTGTTTCCCCCTCAGCTTATCGTAAAACTGTTCCTATGACGGTAAATAGTTCTGATTCAATTTATCAGATGAATCTACATACGATTAGGGAAACACACCTTTCTGTCTAGCCAAATTGAATTTATCAGTTGTACCAAAGATTTTTTTGATTTCATTGCATTGATCTTTGGTTAAATTTTGACTTAATTTATCCAAAGAAGAATTTAGGATTCGAAGACTATCCAAGAAGCGTAAATTTAGATGTACCTTTTGCGGTTTACCAGACGCATCCACAAATTCCTTAACCAGAAGCTGTTTAGTGAATGAAATGTATTTTCTTTTGTCTGTGTAATAATGTCGACCTTCTTTTTCTCTAATGCTAAATTTTTTATGAATAAATGGGAATCGTATCCGGTGAGGTTATGGAAAAAGATGGGAATGTATTTTGGAATTTTGAAATTAAGATTGCAGATGGAATGAGCTGGACCGCAATAAATACCCGTTAAATGACAATGGTCCTTTACTTTAATGTCGTTTTCACCAAAAAGTTTGTCACTAATGTGGTAAACTGTTGCAGCGTCATACTGCATTTGTTGTGACGGGGTTAAGGCTGTCATAGGCTTCGTTTGACCTAAATATTTGTCGTATAAATTTTGAACGTCTGCCTCCAGCCTTTTCATGAACTTGTTTGCTACTTGGCGTCCGCGGTAAATTTCGAATTTTGACGAACTATCATCGAACGAGCATTTAATGTAGTATGCAAAGGAAAGTAATTGGTTCCAGAATTGCTTTAAAGTCCGCATAACCTACAAAAGGTACGGTAAGTTTTTTGTGAGTTTTCGAATTTCAGAATGTTAGATGGTACGCTGTTCCCTAACTAATCGACTCTAGGTTCAACAGTAGGCAACTTGGTGTATATGTGATTGCAATCGAATCTTGCATGCCGCATCAATTGCTGGGAGGATTTAAAGTATGATAGTCAACCATCGCAAAAGAAGTTAGCAGTTTTACTACGCGTTACTTCATTCGCCACTAATCGCAAGAAGTTCTTGATCTAGCAGTAATGTAGATCGTCACCATTAGAAATCATCAGAAAATTCACATGCGGTGGATTTTTGTTTTATGTATAGTGCAAGGGTCCTACAATTTCGTAGCGAACCTTGCCATCTATAAAGCTTTCCTCAATACCATAAACATTTACAGAAATAGGATTTTGAATTTCTTAATATCAGTTAATTTCACGGGAAAATCAATACCGGTGAAATTTAAAACATTTTTAAAATTAGGATATGAACTCACCCGCTTTAGATTGCCTTGCGGAACGTAGACTGCCGAGATAATCTCCCGAAGGAGCATTGATCATTATTCTCAACGTTCACCACAGCCTTCTTATATTCTATCGGGCTTTGGCAGCCGGATAAACGATGACGCTTGCATTAGGTTAAATTTGCAGTTGTTCACCTCCAGGAACATTGTTTGCACAAGATCCAACCCTGAAAATATATAGAAAATATTAGAACAATTTATACATATAACAATTTTACAAAGTTCATTTAATGCATTAAACTACAAATATTCAACTACTCACCGGAGCCGCGTTCTTCAAATTCGCTCATTTTATTCTCTATGATGCTGGAGAACTACACAATTGCATCCTCCATATCGCTGCCGGGTGTTATTACAATGTTTCTCGTGTTATATGATTTAACAACTTCGGTCTGCTGTGCAGCGATATGGTAATAACCAAAAAGTTCCATATTCACCTTTACGGAATTATGTTTGTGAACAGCTGTTTTGGCAAGTGTTTTAATGGCCGGTTTCACTTCATCCATAAATTTCGTAAGGTTAATATGGTACTCGTTGCTCTTTATACGGTAGGATGAAATGCGCGACTTGAACGCAGATTTAAGTTCCCAAACATTTTATAAATCCGGATGGGCTCTGGCGGATGCTGCCTTGTGCTTCACACTTCGCAGATGTCCCTGGTAGGTGCTTTTCAGTACACTTTCCCGGCACTCCTCGCAGTACAAAGCCTTAACGGCTATAATTACATTATTCAACAAACTGTATAAATTGAATGTAAAAACTTACTGCTGGTTGAAGCTCCCACATCAAAGACTTTAGCCTTTTTGGCCGCCGATTCCTCATCATCAACTAAAAATAAAATTAATTGAATAATTACTAAGAACTAAATAATTTATAACATACCATCTCTAAACGCGCAATTATTTTTACAGTGGCGTCTTAAATGGTCAGCACTGCTAAACGATTTATTGTATTTATCCCATTTAAATGGCGTTGAAGATCCTATAAATTAAAATTTAGAACAGTTTTACAAGCATGTATATATCACTTACCGTTTGGCACTGTATCTTTCTTGGAGTTACGATAATCCACTATTGTTCCAATATCTAAAACAAAATCACAATTAAAATAATTTTAAAATATATGATTTGTCATTTTACCTCTCATAAGACTGCATATAGATAAACAGTGACGTTTGAAGTTGTTAAAGCGGTTAAAGCATTGATTGCAAATCTCACAGGTGAACATTTTCTGTAAAATAATTATTAAATAATGCAAATTAAATGCAATTCTAATAATAAAATCAGAATAACTTATAATGCAAGCTAAATGCAATTCAAATATTTAAAGTGGCAGAATAGCATATAATACAAAGTGTAAATGAAATTTTAATTTAATTAAGAAAAATCCACTTACCAGAATATATTTAATTGGGGATACAACAGGAAACTTATAAGAATGTGTCACAATTGAAATCCAATATAACAATGGGAACAAATGCACTTGTGAACCGTTTATTTATTATCAAAATTACATAATCGTGGTTGTCTCAGGATGGTACGAAAACGCAAACAACCTTTCACGTTCGTTAACTAAATTTAAAGCGAGATGCATTCACATTCCCATCTATGATGGAATGAAATGGTTATACGAATTGCCGTAGGCTATTACTTTATAATTATCCATTCACTTGAAGTTTATATTCCTTTAAAAAGTTTTTAATAATTTTATATATAAAGATTATAAATATTGGTAATTTAAAACTGACAAACTAGTACCTCAATTAGGAGTCTTTATATATGTATTAAATTATATTGTCTAATAATCTCAAATGGCATGCAAATAAGAATTAAACAATCTGTATAAGTTATGTCTTTAAGTCTATTAGCATTAAATAAACCTACGGTATACGAAACTTTTTACATTAAATACAAGGTTGTTGTAGGCTTAAATAGAAGCAATTTGCAACCTTACGGTATATCTAGCAGAAAAATTAATGTGAAATCATTGCAGATAACTTAAAATATTTAAATAATCCTAAATAATTTAAATTAGTATTTTTCACCTGGAAAAATAGTACACATTACACAACCGGAATAACTTATTATTTTAAATCTATTAGCATTAATAATAACTTACACTGCATAAAACATAATTGCATTTACATTTTTTTCACATTATAATTAAATCTAACGAATATTATATCAGACTGCAGATTTAATAGATAAAGAAATGCAAAACCGTTATTTGATAAATATTAAATCATAACTAATCTCAAATACCCAGTAATTAGTATATATAAATATTATATTACGTAATCTCCGGAAAATTCATAATTTTGCTAGTGAAAAGTGTAAACTCCTTTGTTTAAAATTTAACCCAGAAGGAGCCTCGTGAAAAGTATGCCTGTTTAAATCGGTATTTTCTTTGTTTAAAATTGAACCCAAAAGGGGCCTCTTGAAAGTGTACTTGTTTACTTGCTGCTCCGCCACAGAAATTCCGGGAATTGAAAGTGAAAGGTGTAAACAACATAATATACATGGCGTTCCAATTCAAACATCAATATACCGGATGGTCATATATTAATATCCGCATACACCATATTTCGTCCGCGAATTTGTAATCCATCATCAAAAATACGGAAAAATCCCTAGAAATCAAAGATGGCCAACAAAAATAACTAGATTTCCCCCAAATTCAAATATTCCCGCCATAAAATCAAAGATGGTGTCCGTTAAAATCCAATATGGCCGCCAAAATTCAAATATTCCCGTCAAAATCTGGAGAAATTTCCTAGATTCTGCCAGATTTCCCCTAGAATTCCAAGATGGCCGCCTAGTTAAATCCGCCATTTATTTTGCCGCACTCTGTATATTTATTTTGGCGCGCTCTGTATATGTATTTTGGAGCACCATGTATATCAATTTTAACGCACCCTGTATATATGTTTTGCCGCAGGCGAGTCATTAAAGACTCATTGGAATGCGGAAGCTCAATAAAAAGTAATTGAAAAGCAATTAATTAGAAAAAGTAATCGGAGCAGGAATGCTGTCACAGAACCCCTATCTCTATCTGCTCATTATAATTTGAATGTTGCAATTATCTAATGTAAAATATTTAATGGAAGAGAAGCCATTTTTTTTAAATAAATTAAATATTGCAATGCGAAAAATATAAAAGCGCATTCGTTTTAAATCAACTATGGGAATGCTTCTATTAATATTTAGTTTACAAGGGCAGTCTTGTTTAAATCTATTTATAAAGCAGTCACAGCCATTCTACCGCTTTAACAGGAAGTTACGCCACGTAAAACACGTATTACAGAGAGACAGAGAGAGAGAGAGAAGCAAAAATTTACCTGGCATAAAAAAGGCGAAGCGTCACGTTACTCATGATTTTACTACGGTGGGAAGGTGAAGTCGAAGGGTTTGAGTACGCTCAATCAAAGTAAATGGATGTATATACCTCTATGGTACATCCGTCTCTTGGTTTTTATAAGTTCAATCTGAAAAACATGTAAAGAAAAATTTAACTATTAAATACCCTCAGTGAAGGTATTTCGTTTCGCGAATCAGTAGCGTGTGTTTTCCAATATTTTAGTGTAAAGTAAATAATTTACTTTGAGATATGATTCAATGGACGGCGTAATTGTTGGATGGAACGAAAACATAATTCTACTTAATTTAGGACCCTGAAAGCCTATTTCATGGGAATGCCGTGAAGTGTGCCACCTTCAATTTTGATAAAATGTTGGATTAGATTCTTTGAGTAAAAGTAAGGGATGCATATTTTTTATATCTGCTATAAATCCGATTTAGGCAGTGCAAATCACTTTTGAAGTTTCACGTTCTTTTGTTTTTCGCTATATAATTCAAACATTAAAACAAATAACAAAGTAATGTAAATTGATACTACATCTAGTTTCTTACATACGTTTATAATATATAATATATAATTTTTTTGAATTCCTAGCCAAATCATCCCTCCAACCCCAATTTAGTTGTCATCTCATAGTTTCGTAATGCAATCGGTATAAAATTGTTTATAAATATTCTACGCATCAAAATAAGAGTTAGTAGTTTCAGGATTTTTTGATTGTTATTATATAAGGGGTGAAAATGGACTTCGGAATTACAAATTTCACGAATTATATTTCATTACTTATTACCCTTATGATAACTTTACGTTATATTTAAATAGATTAAAAATCTATTCCAATACTATAAACTTTTCACCCCCGATAGAAAGTGAAAATGTACTGCATCAATTTCTTTGTATCTTGAAAAAATTCGCAGCAGAAATCAAAAGACATACTTTATATCTTTTAAATTTAATTTATACAATTTATTTCAAAATTTAACCGCATCCGTGTTTATCAATCTCGAAAAAAGTTTTAAAAAGCTATTATAGAGTTCTATATTTGAAGTGATACAAATAAGCGTACATGAAACCAATTTGCTGTTACTAAATGTGTACATTTAAATTAAAAATATTGCATTAAAATGTATAATATGAGAGATCTTGTTTTATATAAAGAGATAAGTTATCGCTTTAAAGCGTGTTATTAGTTACAAGACATGTTATAACATTGTATCAATGCAATAAATTTGAAATTTATTAATGACAACTTTTATGCGATTATATTTACCAAATACCACAGTTACGCCAGCTGACATTGATTTAAAAGAATACATAGAAATATTACTCCGTACATCAATGGCAGAATCTAAGATACTGGAATTTAACGATTCCAATATAATTTATGAAGTACAATCTGTAGAAAATAGTGATGACATGTATAAAAAATAGAATAGGCGTAAAAAGAAGGAAGAGGAATATTTAACATATGCAGTGGAACTACATGAAGATTGTGGTTTGAGAATAAAAAAATGCAATCACATTTTGGAGAAGTGCTAAAAATGAAAATTTGAAGTTGGCATCAGTCAAAAACAGTCACAGGAAGGTGGTTTCAGAAAAATATTTTACAACGCAGGGCTCACCAAGTAAATTAAAGACGAACTTATAGAGAAAATGTACAAAAAATTGCAAAATACACTTTAAACCAGTTTACATGTGCGCTTGGGAAGAAGATACCCTTACTTGAAATCACTATTAGAAGATGGGATTTATAAGAAAGCATAAATGAATATTTGCCATCAAAAAAATCTAAATCAAGCCCTACATAGGTTACAAAGTTAAAAATTCTAAATTTCGAAGTCCATTTTCACCCAAAACACCCTCAAATCCCTAACTCTTATATTGATGTGTAATATTTCTATAAAAACATTTATGCCGATTGTAATACGGGATTAGGTGATTAAGCCTATTTTATGAACATTGGACCTTCATCCTAATTATCAGGAAATAACCACTAAATTGTGGTTGGAAGGATGGTTTAGCTACGATTTCGAAAAAAAATGTATAGCTAGAATAAAGGTACACAAAAAATCGATGTAGTATCAATTTACATTATTCTACTACGAGCTTTAGTTTTTGAGTTATTTAGAGAAAAACAAAAAAAACGCGAAACTTTGAGGGTAATTTTCATCCCCTAACCAACTTTATAGCAAATACAAAAACTATGCATTTTACTCAAAGAATCTATATCCAAAATTTTATCAAAATCGGAGGGGGATACTTTACGGCATTCTCTTGTTAGTTAATACTGATGCACTAGCGATTTCTAGAAAAGGAATATTTAGCTGTTCAGGGCATCTTGATAAATTTTAACTCCTCTGCTTCATTTTGGCGATACACTAGATCTCGTAACGTAACTAATTTCTTTTCACAATACCAAGTGTTATTGCACGAACACCAATTTATAATTAATTTTCAGTATCAAGTACTGGACTTTTGCCGTCACCTCTAAATTATATAACCAGTGGTTAAAACCTTTTCAAGTAGTGATTCTTGGTGCGGAGTGTAAATTAATTTGACACTAATAGTTTATTAATCGACTTTCCGGATTGAGTAAACTTAAATTTTGGTATATTGTGTGATTTACTGCGTGACATCCATTTATGTAGCCTTTATACTGACTATATAAATATTTGTTTTTGTAGATTAATACAGATCATGTGAGCTCACTTGGTCATTAGGTTTAAGTTATAATAATTGCAATATGTGTCTTCAATATTTACAGATTAGAACCCTATTGTTTCTCTGTGCACATCAACATCATATGTGTGAGTTTCTGATCGACCCAAGTATCATGTTAAGTAATTATAACGGGAATTGAAGTTATACTCAGTGACATAGAAATTGCAACACAAAGGAGTAGGAATTTCTTAATTAAAGTTGGTAGATCTGTTGGGCTAACATTAAGTAATAATAGATTAACTTTTGAGATTAAGTGGTAATGTGATAACGTCACATTTGACAGTTGTTATAATTTTTTGCTAACTTTTTCGGTCTATGTTTTTCGTACAATTTGTTGTTCTTCTCCATTGTTAATTAACATTATTTTGGTTGTTGTTCTTTTGTTAACGTTTTTTGTTTGTTTGATCATGCCTTAAGTACGGCAACGAGGATATTACCGTCAATTAAGCGAATTTGACAGAGGCCGAATCATTGGTTTGCGCGAAGCTGGTTTTTCATTTGCGGAAATTGCTAACCGTATAAATCGAAATCGGTCTACTGTAATGCAAGTGTGTCGTACATGGTTTGAATACGGCCAGAAACATCGTAAAAGAGGAACCAAAGTTTCAATAAGAACGAATGAGCGTTAAGATCGTTGTATAAGATAACTAGCATTTAGAGAACGATTTTCCTCTACTTGGGCAGTTGGTGACCAATGGTTTGGTAAAGAAGGTCGCCTTGTAACCCTTACAACAGTTTATCGCCGAATCCGAAGTTTTGGGTTAACATCAAATCGTCTGCAACTTGTGCTTCCTTTGACTACAGAACATTGTCAGCAACGGTTATAATGGTGCAATGAACGATCTCGTTGGAATCTTGAATGGTGTCATGTTATCTTTAGTGATGAATCTAAATTTTGTTTAGGAATGCAGGACTGTCGTATGAGAGCCAGAAGAAGATGGAGTGAACGAGGGAAACTTCGATTTACAGTTGAGAGACATGCACACCGTACTGTGGGTATTATGGTTTGGGGTTCGATTACTTATAGCAGCAGATCTCCCTTGGTGTTCATTCGAGGCAATATGACATCACAATGGTATATTGTGGAGGTGGTTGGAACACATCTTCTGCCATACTTGCAAGAGCTCGAAGATCCATTATTTCAGTTAGATAATGCACGTCCACATGTAGCAGGGTTTTCCTTGAACTTCTTTAAGTAGGCCTAGATTCATTTTTTGCCCTGGCCTCTAAGATATCCAGATCTTTCTCCCATTGAACAAGTATGGGATATAATAAGTAGAAGGTTGCGAAATTTGCAGCGTCCTCCTTTGACTTTGGAGGCCTTGAGACATGAGGTGCAACTTACATGGGAGGCAATACCTCAAGACGAGATAAATTACCTTATTCAACCAATGCCCCGGCATGTAAATGAATGCGTAAGTCAGAGATACCGTACCACATATTATTAACAATTATTATAAAATTTTGTTTAACTAATAAAGATTTTCCTCCCAAATTTTGATCATTTATTATTATAACATAGGTAAAAATTCCTACCAAATTTCACCCGGAAATTTCAACCCCTTCTTGGTGTTACAATTTCTATGTCACTGAGTATATATTTACTTTACCGCAGTAAATATTACCAAACTGTTGCATTTCTATTTTAACGTGAAAATTATCTGATTCATTGTTTTTCAGTCAAAATATTGTAAAATTGATTGTTTCGAATTACTTACTAGTTATAATACGTTTCAGTCGCATTAGAAGCACCTACAACGTAATAAAAGATATTCACAAATACTTTTAAGAAATATCAAGTTGTAACAGTACGCTCTTCCTATTTTGTTAAGTAGTGATAATTATTCTATTCTATTATTTGAATTAATAACTATTGGTTGAGCTAAGACACGCCCCACAAAATCTACTTTAAAGAGATAAATAAATTTAAAAATCGTCAGAATTGATAAAGTAAACTACCCGATACACCTATGTGGCTTTCTGTAACTTTTTCCGCCTTATTTACATCCCCCGAATTTGAAATATTAATTATTTACGTATTTAAATATCGATTAATGTTTATTTAATCTTAAAATATAGAACAGTACTGCACTACATGCCATCAAGCATTCAACAACCGTTTAATCCTAAGACACAAGCAGCTGAACTTTTGTTTATTTTTTGGATATTTCCCTGTGCAGTAACGGTACCACATTTAACACCTTGAATTCTTAAATAAATGGGAAACATGAATTAACTTTAGAATAATAAAATAAAATAAGTTTGTTAGAATAGTTTCATTTATTCTACACGAAACTAAAATTTATGCTGGACATAATAACAGTTAAAAAGAAACATTTCAGATACAAAACCTAAAATACTTTATAAATTCAACAAATTATTGAAACTCCCTGTATATCTGAAATCTATAACATTTTCTAAATTTAATGACTTGCTGAAACCCCCTGTTTATCCTAATAATTGCAATATTTCTAATTTATAAAAGTTCAACTAGACAATATTAATGTTGATATTTTAATTCGTCGAACCATTGAATATAAGTTTTTTAAAAGTACTTACAGTTAGCAATTCCTTTTATTTCACTATTCAAATTACCCAGGATATCTTTGGGATTCCTTTTTCTGGATGATAGCACTCCAGCTGATTGTAGTCGGCTTCAATTTTTGATCTCGAATTCTATGACACTTATTGAATTTAAATCGTAAAACTGATGGTTTAATTTTTTATAGTTCTTTTAGCATGCATTTTGAGCCATTGTAGTAGACTTATTTTTCATATCAAGTATTGTCACAAAAGCGTTTTATTTCACTTCCGGTGACGCTTACCGCGGTACACCAGACATGTTCTCAATCTATTACCACCGAATCATATCCTTGTTAGCGATATCCTAAACAGCACTAAATATCGTGTTAGCAGTAATTACTAAAATGCCTGCCTATTTTTGCAACTCAAGGTTTACGTTTTTTTACACCACGTCAATATTATTACTTTGGTGTCGATTCATGTACTACTCCGATTTTACCACACAAGTAAATAAATGTTCCTTTAAGCACTCGATACCGTCTTTTTTATTAAAATGGGGTCACTTTTTAACCACTTTATTTTTATTTTACCCCATAAGATTAAATTAAAATTTCAGAAACCAATGCTTACGTGAAAAGTCCCTATTACTTCCTTTCGGTCTTCTTCGTTGTTTTCTTCCGATCTTTTTGCTTGGTGCGCATACTCACTACCGTTTCAATGATATTATACACTATGCGTCGTTATTAACACTTTCTCATATTATATACATGTCTTAATTATTGAAATTACATGGAAATTGGCTTTTCTATATTATATGTATTCATTATAAGTTATAAAATCATACCCAGCATAAATCTATCTTACTACTAAATTAAAAAATTAAAATTTAGCAACAGTATCCAGGGAAATACTTTACTTATACATTTACCTATTTAAGTTAAATTATTGATATAAGAAAATTGCCAGCACTGTCCCGTTACAAAGTTTATAATAAAAATACTTAATTAGTACCTTGAAGGAATAGTTTCTTACAAGTTATTTGTTAAACTTTTATAACGGTTTGGTTACTATTGTTACAAGTACAAATTAAGTGCTTTGATAGTTGAAACACAAGTTCCAATAAAGCCGAAATGACCAAAGAATCTAATGTCAAAGTATTTATTACTGGATTTATTAAATGAAAATTACCAACAAGTTCTAATAATCCTTAAAATGCATTATAAAGTAAATATCCTTTATAATATATATCTTAAAATAATATTAGACATTGCTAAATTTAACAATATATTTGAATGTAGATCATGGTGTGTTAGGTATTGAGGTAGTGTCACTGCGTATAAGTTCTCGCGTTCTATGCTTAATATTTTCGTAACAGAATAATTGTTTTTTATTTTTTCACTCATGAGGAACTAACGCAAAATAAATTCCTCGTTTTTCCATGGTATTTACTATTTAAACTAATCAATTTTTCTAGACAATAATCAATTTAAAATGCCTATGAACTAAATTATGTGATTCTTACTTTGAATAAACAACGTAAAGTTCATTTATTTGCAAGAGTACAAAATTATGGTTTTTACATTGTATATCTTTCATTTACACTGCTATATAAAATTAAGGAAACAACTGTGACGTCTACAAACAATTTCGGCCAGATTGTTAGGTTAAAATTAACCATAAACCTTATTTGTATTAGGCTGTAAATAACATGTACCTATAACCAACTTTCTTTGAGGGAAATTTTCAGTAGTAATATTCGGGCTGCTTAACAGTAGAGGAAAATATTCTACATCCCACTTAATATTACACTGAAACGAAATCATTGCAGTTATAATTACTTCATGAAAGTAAAAAATACTTCATGTACGTAAATTATGGTAACTTGAACTACATAATAAATTTATGTGAACATCGCTATATTTTATCGAAATTGTTGATACTAATTAATAAATAATATCATTTCTTAAAGTTATTTCTTTGGTTTTTTTCATTTCAGATACATTATATCTGCAACTTATTTGAAAATACGTTGTATATTTTCACTTCAGCTACTCCGGTTCTTTTTTTACATAACTTCTGTCATAATTAAGTTATATAGAAAACGATAGCAATTTAATATGTTTTACAAAGTTACTTGAGCAAGATATAGACAACATTGTTAGAAGGAAAATAATTAATTACAAATTGTAACGTCATTAACACGTAACCCTATAGTTGAAAAAATCAATGCATCGGCGATAAACAATGTATATGTATGCGCTATTCCCTACTTTAATGACATTGTTACACAAACTACAATGATAGCTAGGGTACACATTGGAAAGCAACGGTAATTAGAATTTACAACCTCACGTTCGTTTATTAAACGTTCACTTGGTAAGGCCCTTCGGCAGTTCAATCTCAGGTAGGCAAGCGAATCATAGATTAAATAACCAGAATACAAAATACCGTGTTTTGGGCGCCTTGGATCTTTAATAATTACAAGTAGGTATTAACAGGGTATTTTGCAGGTTGATATTCGAAAATAGCTGTTATTAATAAGTTAGGCAACTGCAATGCGAAGTTGTACTAATTTATTGTATTAAAAATAAGAAACTAAAATAGCAATAACGATTTAATTATCATAGTTAGTTAAGTTAATTACACAATTTGAATACAATTGAGAATTTTAATATCTGACTAGGTTGAATGGATAAAATTCTATTAATATAGCTGCGTCCATCTTCTGGATGAAAGTAGGTCAGTAATTAGCCGTCGGATGCAGATTAGTTTATAGATGGATGATGAAAAAGATGGTACTAATCTCTTTGAATTCGAATTCACTTAAAAAAAATTGAACAAGTAATCGATTCAAATGTAGATAAATTAACTCAGAAGCGTCGGTTTTGTACCATGTCAAAAGCGAGCTTACATACGAACAGACCATTTACTGTCTAATAAAATTGAAAGTGGCAGCACGAGTGAAGTCTGCGATATCACACTTAATCAGTAGCAATTTTGCTTAACAATAAGTGAGCTAAGGTAGCGCAATAATCTTTCATAAATTATTGTGTTAAAACTTCTAAGTCAAAAATGATTTGAAATAAAGTAATATTCGCTTTTGAAAACAAACCTTCCCAAGTTAATGAACATCAAAATATATGGAAAAGGTCCCTTAAATAATATTTGAGGTAAAAATTTAATAAATTATATAAATTGTAGTAAAGAAGTTTTCCCCAAAAACAATGTTGATGAATGTGAGTTTATTAGATGTAGATAAGAAAATTGAAATTTAGTTAATGAAGGTAGGTCTTTTTTTTAATAGCCCGAATATTCGCGCAGTGTCTTGCTCCAGTACAAGCCCCGAATTTATGAAATTTAACAAGCTAAGAACTAATTGAACTGTCAGCTAATTTATTACAAGTTATGCTAATCAAATGCATTAAACTAAAATTATTACTAAGTAATGACTTGTTATAAGGATGTATACAAAGTTAAAACAAAGTTTTCAGGCATTACATGATTTTCTACAACACCTATTGGATCATTTATTACACCTATCAAGATGTTTTTAAAATGTATATCTGTCCGCACATAGGTATAATTTATTTCTTAAACATCTTTTAAGAGTCAAATAGTCCTATAAGACTGATTTAGTGCGTGGGCTTCGATGTTTTACCCTGATCATCTGTAGAAATTAGAATGTGTATAATATATGCACTAAATATGAACTTAAAATGTATATATGCTCGCACTTATTGTATTTGTATTATCACAGCTTCATTACACCTTATCTAGGAAAAATTTAGGTTTGAACAAAATTAGATCGATCAGGTATGAATAAATTTATAAATTAAAAATAAATTAACACTTGTAAATGAAAGATTCCTATATCATAATTGTAGATAATAAAACATTTGCTAGATTTTACACAATTTCATATGTGTAATATGTATCGCAACCGTAGATCTCGGCCACAAATCTCGACCTCAGATCTCGACCACAGATAGCTTATTATGTTGAATCTTTTATTATGAAACTATCAGGTTTGTCGTGTGATTTTCTTTATTTAGGCGTCATTTTAAGCATTTTATTTTAAATAAACTGGATTAGTAATGTCATTGACTACATAGTGACAACATATATGTTTTAAGCTAGAATGAGTTTTAAATTAATTAATATTGTGTCTAGATACCCAATTATTTATGATGTAGATCACACCGATTATTGTAATATCATAGCTAAAGAGAATGTTTGGACAACTATAGGAAATGTATTAAATAAAAATAGTTAGTACCTATTTGTTTTTTCCTTAATTAACGGTTGTCTCTCGTGGCATCACACATCATACTGCAGCGTGTATCACATCTATTTTGATAGTGCTCATGTTAGCTTATTTACTTATTTAACTGCCTCACCTTCCTAAAGTATTATGTGATAGTGTATAGCAAATGATAAGGAAAAACGATAAACATTAGATAAATCGTAATATTTTTTATTAGATCTATGAAGTGTCAAGTATTAAGTGTCATCAGATTTGTCAGGTATGAGATAGAGAGGGAACAATGTCTCCGTTTCATAATTAACGACTGTCTCTCGTGACATTGTGCTGTAACTTGAAATTGTTCTTGATGGGGAGGTGGTAATAATAATAACAGCACTAATTTTAACTTAAAATTTTAAATACATATTTCACAATGCGTAACATGTAAGATTAATATATACGATATTTAAATGATGAATATGTATATCTTTAGCCTCTGGTAAGAATATACCACAAAACTACTAATGTTCAAATTTGAACAGGATTTGAGTCCTGCAAAGATTTATACAAACTTCCCAAGCGGGTTTAACGCCGACTAGCTTAGCGGGAGGAGTGGATTCTTAATTAACTTAAGATGTGTTGCGTGAAAGATGCTCGGGAAGAGTTATCCTGCATGAAATCGTTGAAAGTATTGAAAAGGCGCCACTAGCTTTAGTTGGGAAAACAGCAATCTTAGCCAAAAAGCTAGAAATGGGAAGACAGCGATGAAAAGCTTTAACAGGAAATATTAGGAAGATCTGATTGTCCCTGGATCACTCAATACCATCAGGCTACGTACTTACATTACGTCTACTTACTAACTTCTAAAGATCACTACTTACACTTTGGCTCACATTACATACCTGAAAATAAATTCACAACTATTCTAAAAATAAAAAGATAGGAAATAAATCAACAAAAACTGTAATGAATAAAAAGAAATGTTATAAAATCTTAAATTAATTTGATACGTCACAAATGCAATTATTAATTATAAGTTACGGTGAGGATCCGCGCTAAAAAGAATATGGCTCCTCGAAAACGTTAAACTAATTTAACTGAATCTCATGTGGATGACACGTAGTTATCAGCTATTTGAAAGCAAAATTGACCTGATACAAACGGGTCACCCTGTATATGTAATAATTTTATATAAGAATACAACTATCCGTAGTTATATTAAGAATGTCAAATAATCAAATGCGCTATAATGCTAAATGTGCGACGGCACAAAACAAAAGAACTTATTCACAATTCTGTATAACACTGCCTAAAAGTTACTGATTCTCTTTTGCAATTACAGGTGTTAAAAAAATTAATGCAACGATGTATTGAAGTTTACTTCCGGAGTTACTTTAGGTAAGTAACAAAAATTCACTAACATGCCTGGTTGTATGATGTTAAGTTTTTCATATTTAGAAAAGCTTGCCTATATAACTTGTTTACTTCATTTATAATTTCCGTAAACGAATTTCCATTCAACCAACAGTAGACAATGTACAAAAATGTGCATCCATAAATAGTTCCTCAATAACGGGATGAATCGATAAATTCTTTACGCAATTATCGATAACTACAAGAAAGAAAACACTGCACACTTGATTTGAAGATTTTACATGATTAAAGGAACTTTTCTACTAAAATTCTTAACTAAACTTAAAACATAACCGAACCAACTATGGTTTCAGAACCAATCCCCTTTCAACCTCCAAGGAACACTAACAAAACAAAAATGAAAACAGAAAACTGTCCACTTACGAAAAACTATCCAATCATAAAATTGCACTTCAAAATAGGCCAATGGTGTGGATCGCGCGATCAAGGTACAAAAATCACGCATCAGAAAATTTGACATGGTAACAACGCTGGAATGTCTGGTACCGGGAATTACTGATTGCATCATAAGAAGGCGTTTGACAAAGCATACTATTTTAATTATTCATTTATTTATTTATATTTGCAGGTGAGGGCTAAGAAAAAATGCAAATTTGCCAGAGATGGATATCGTAGATTATTAAAAAGGAATAAATTAGGAATTGTCTCAGCTGCTCCAAAAAATCAAAGCACAAGGGGCATCAACAATTGTTGTTTCTTGATGGCACTTCTCGGCATAAATCTGAAGGTTCATATATTCCATCATCATCACATCTTAAACGAAGACTTGCTCAGGTTATAGAGTTAATTTCCAAAATTTACCACAACTGCAACAAATCGCATCTTCGCCATCTCGATCAATAAGTGAAGATGATACTAACAGTGAATATTCAAGCACTGATGTCGTTGGTGCTTTGCAAACAAAACGCAGAACGTACGATAAGTACAAGCACAATCGGATATCTGTGAAAAAAAGAAGAAAGGCGGCAGCATGTTATTCAAGCGGGTTAACGCTAAATATATCGAATATAAATATTGGGATAATGTTCAGGAATTAATTGCAGATTTACATGCATTATGTGCAGAAAAGCGAGCCGGAAACAGTGAAGTCAATAATGAGATCGTTGCAATAATCTAGGAGTTAGCCGAAGCTGGATACATATAAATGCCGGAAACTGATGATTTCCTACAAAACATAAATCAAATAAGGATCTAAATTAAATTTGATAATATTGCAATAAATAGTTTTCTATTTAATATTATATGTATGTGAATCTCTGTAAGATTTGACTATATAATATTGATGAAATAAAGAACAATAATTGCCTTAAACTATATATGCTTATCTCTATGGGATTTAACTTTATGTAATATTAATGAAATAAAAAGTAATAATAATCTCAAATTACGTATGTGTTATTATTTACTTAAGCAAATTATTAAAATGTAAAAATCGTGTATTTAAGTGATAAATTTTAGATCTACTGAATGATTTTCTTTAAGCATGTGTCATGTGGTAGTGTATAGCGCATGCCTTACAATAAGCTCTATTAAATTTAATTAAAAATTTTATTATATTATAGATAAAAAATTAGTTTTAATGTAAATTCAAAACTGATGTCAAATAATATTGAGAATTCCAATATATTACGGAAAATTACACAAACTATGATTCTTAGAATACATACATTCTAATTCTTCAAATATCAATTCACCCTAGTATGGGAAATTTCAGTATTTCATATTAAATGTATTTATCTAATTTTACATAAGAATTGAAAATGACAGAGGAATTATGTTAGCAACGTAATATACAATGATCAGTTAATTATTTTAAATAAATAATCAAAAGCAAGAAGAGATGTTATTTCAGGTTTACGAAAAAAGGGCAACTTTGTGAAAAATTGATCAAACGACACTCTAAGACCAGTAAAACGATTAAATCCTAATGATATATCGCAGATTGATGATTTTCTTCCTTGTTCTTATTGTTTAGGATTTTAGAAACGAAAAAGTTTATATAGGCATACCAAAAAGTGTTCAGAACATACAGAAATTCACAACAGCAGACAGACAGCTCAAAGTGATGGCCAAAGAACGTTATTATTGGGCAATACATTGAAATACGATCAGCTATTGACTAAAGAATTATTTCCACGCATGAGGGCTGATAAAATAAATTTAATTGCAAAAAATGATATATTAATATGCCAATACGGATATTAATATATGAAAGGCCGTAAGAGCAAAGGTAACTTAGATTTTGTTCGTCAAAATATGCATCGCTTAGCTAAATTATTGGATTTTTCTAAACAACAAAACCCTGAAATTAAAAATTTAATAGACATATTAAAACCTACTAATTTTTCATTAATTTTAAAAGCTGTAAACCATATTGCACGCTATAATCCAGAAACCGATGTATACGAATCACCTACACTTGCGATGAATTTTGGAACTTTGTTGAAGAAGT
>JAHWXV010412265.1:0-18610 GCA_024586415.1 Phrixothrix hirtus
TACCCCATATATAGATGTGTGTGTGTGTGTGTGTGTGTGTGTGTGTGTGTGTGTGTGTGTGTGTGTGTGTGTGTGTGTGTGTGTGTGTGTGTGTATGTATGTCGATATACATTGCATGGCACAAACAATTAAAATACACACAATAATGCTCTGGGAATGCATAACAACACCGCCTAGAGTGTAGCATAGTATAAGCATGTAAATGTTTATAAATAGATGAATAAATTGTTAATCTATGTATAAAATGCAAGTTTGTTTATTGGAGTTAAATAAACCTCGAACAGGTAAGGGTAAAATGTACAAAGAATTGGTGGTATACGCCTACGTTGAAGCGTTGCCTTCTTATTAGCTGTAATAACGAACAACTCCGAATTTACACAAAACTTTCGTCTAAAAGTAAGCTGGCTGAATTCCAATTCAACTAGAAACTAGTTCAACACAAACATATCTTATGCTGACCTTAATTCATAGATGCTAAAGCTTTAGTTATTCAATGCAAAGTAATTGACTAACCGAAAGGTCGTCACAAACTCAGTTTATTTTAACACACTGATGATACCCACATAATGTCTCTTGACACTTGTATAAGGGCGAAAACGTTTTGTGATAGCAATATATTTAATATTTCTAAATTAAATACAATTTGGGACAAGCCTAGATATAATTTCTATTTACTGTTTTATTATAATTTAACCCTAGTATCAGATAAATCAACTTTATTGGCACTGAAAAGAGTTATCAGAGAAAATCTTTGAAGTTAAGCAGCGTTTTGCGTATCCAGTAACTTGGACGTGTGGCTGTTCGCAAAATAAACGTAAGCAATACTTTAATTATTTGTGGACATTATTTGTATTCTTTATACATAATCACATCACATCAAATTTTTAGACTTGTGTTCCCTAGAAATGGAAGGCATCTAAAATCCCTTGGTTAATTTAATTTTTATATTCAGATATAGAATGACTTAGCGTATTTATAAATAAATAAAGTCATCGGCATCGGTTTCCAGAAAATTTGAATGGGTAAATTGAGAATCCATTTCACAGTGCATGTGACATATAATGGAATAATTGGTTTCTTAGACTTTTGAAGACAGCGACCATAATAGCAGCATCAGGTAGACACGTGCACATGACAGAAGCGCTTAAAAGTAGGTTGACTCAGTTTCTCCACATTACCTGATTGCCCCAGCATAGTGTAACTGCCTCATACTTCCAGAATCTCCATGAATGCCCTACGATAAGTTTTACAAACTGTGATATCTAACAAAGTGGCGTAATTTAACGTACAAGATCCCCCGATCTACTACTGTGCGAATTATTTTATCGGTTATGAACTTGGTTTGCCAACTCATAACCAGGACCCCTAAAAGTTATTGAGTCGCTTTAAATAAGGATACACTATGAAATCTACAATATTCCCCAGGAGTGCTAAGAAACTTTATGTAAAGGTAGGTTGAAGAAGCGAAAAGTGTTTACGCTGTAATGTAGATTATATCAGAATCTAAATAGTGAACTGTCGACCTTAAGATTCCATGCTTATAAGTTCTTATTAAACACCTATTTGTTATTACCAAATTTTCTGCCGGATCTTGTACAAATGCTTATATCAGAATTAAGCGTATACAAGCTACAATAAAATTATCATAAATAATAGAGGATCAGATAACTTTCTATTTGGCATATTTATCAAAATACATTTCAATATCTTAAAGGTGGAAGTCGCTTAATACTTGTAACACTAATGATAAATAGTAGCTATTCAAATCGATAATTTTTATTTTATATTCAATGCATAGCAAGTGAAGTTATTTGCATATATAATATACATTTTGTAATTTTATTCAATTTATGCTGTACTGAAATGCTTTCCGTGGCACTTTTTGGTTATCATTGTAAATAATTGCAGTTGTAAATTATTTTTTATGTTCTGTAGACAAGATTTCATTACATTTAAACTACGCTTATGCAAAGGGTTAAGAGAAATATAAAAATGTAACGAACACAAAGCAACCTTTATAATTAAAAAGTGGCGTTCATAATACGCGCTACACAATGAAGAGAGGGTTTTAATACATAGTGGCACCCTTTATTTAATTACTTCAAGTTTATATTTTATTTGTAATACTTAGAAATGAAGTAAGATTTCTAATTAAAATATCATTACATTATAGAAGAAATAAAACACTGTAGTTCTTAAAGTAATACTCAAAACAAGCGTAAAGATATTTGATCGCAGTGTGTTTGGTGATGAATAAGTAGCAACGGGACTAAAAAAATTTTATCGTGTATCAAATCAAACGTATTTACCAGTAAGATAACTCAATAATTGGTACAAAGGGACAAAGTAAATTAATATCAAATTTTCTGATGTTAGGATAACATGTTACTTTTGTTTTTCTCTTTGTGTATATTTTCTCTCAATTGTTATTTTCAGTATATAAATCAATCACATCGTTTGCCTATTACCAGCAATTGTACACGCAATCGTTGAAATTTATAGCTGAATAGCATTTAGATATTGGAGAGTATTTTATATAGCACCTTTGTTACGTGTTTTATGTAAATTCTACTAGTTAAGTTGAAAAGCTTTTCGATATCCCTTAAAGTGCTGTTATAAAGATATTTTTGAGTTCGACAATAATTATATAAAGATAGGTAATAGCGCACAATGTTAAAGTTATTTTTTTTGTTTTATAGTATTTCATGAATTTTTGTTGGTATACTCTTCTAAAAAATTATATATACATATATGTATGTTTCTCTTTACTAAATCAACATACATAAAGAATCGTAAGGGACAGCATAATCGCTTCTTCGCTGATTAAGTGAATTTCTAATGAGAAATTGAAATTATAAAGAAATATTGATCAACTATTCTACACATTTAATCAATATTTTTGTTATTCTACTCTTAATATTCCTGAAGATCTGTACGACCTGGGTTTACTCATTGAGTTGAATAACAAGAATTATGGTCGGTTACGGGTTGGATAAGGGTAGAATAATCAATTGCTATTTAAAATTTTAGATGCTTCATGTACTTTTTTTGAAAAGTATAGTTTCGCATTTCAATAGCAGTATTTAGACGATACAAATGTAATTTTTGTAAATGTTATATTTAGCAGTTTGTTCTAAATAACTAATTAAAATTGTTAAATTAACCGTTATATGTCAGGCCGGTAATCTTACCCTAACGATTTGTGCAATTTAAAATTGTAAATTGAATCGATGAAATGGTATTCACGGGATTACGAGTCCCTACAGTCATAAGTTTACTAAACGAAGAGCTGACGGAATCTTGAATCTGAAACTGTTATTTTAAACAAGGTTTATCAAATGATAAAAGACTACAATTGAAGAGCACCACCAGCTAAAGTGCTCGGTGATTTGATTGAATGGGCCGTGTCGCTTTCAACGCATGGCAAAGACTTGACTAACAAGGGTCCATCTCAAAGTGTTGATTCCCGCTTTCAATGAAATTTTGTATACGCATAGAACAAACAAAAATAATTGATACCTATTTTTTTTTATCGGCAACTAAGGCCATTTAAAGGGCGATAACGACCCTCAAAGTTTGGGTGAAAATGTGTTGTTTTTTAATAATTTGAAAACCGTAATAGATAAAAAAAAAGTTCAATTGGCATTACCCTTTATTTACGAAGGGCTTTCCGCTTATGTCTACCTTTGAGCCAGTGGTGTACGCGCTGTGGCACAATTGACGTAAAGTTACGGATAAAACATGAAAAATAGCAAAATATTTCGTCTAAGTGTATATTTGAATTCATATTCGTGAACAACATTAAAATTTCTAATTTAGGTGTTTTTCCTGACATTCATACCGTTACGTTTAAAGGCTACAAAAAAATAATTCACTTTCCATGCAAACTGCGTATTTCATGTATAATAAATCATAAATAGGTATTTTTTTTGTTTAACTAAATTTCTATTATTAATGCAAACAATTTACTACATGCTGGCAACCCTAAAGTTGGGGGGTAAATCAGACTTCATTGGATATATGGAAACGAAAACAAGCAGAAGATATTTCAACTCAAATAATTTTCATCTATTTTTAAAAGGTTTCTTGTAGATATACATTTCAATATGATCCATTGGAAATTTATTAATCCAAAATATAAATAGTTTCTATTTTGATGGTTAACTTTAACTAGATTCCTGTTATATTTTTAACTATAGTACATTTTTTACAACTAGATGTGACGATGCCTAAAATAGACAAAGTGATACTATAACAAATTTAGTATCAAACATCTGCGATTCATAAAATAGGTGTGGGAAAATCAGTAAAAATGTGCTAGTGTATTATTAGTTCAGTTTAATGAAAATATCTGTACCTGACAGTGACCAATTGTTAGTAGCAGCAGCTAATAGTTTCTGCTAACATGATACAACTAAATTTAGAAGTGTAATTCACATGCTAATGACAACGTTTCAAGTGAGTAATATTGTTTCAAATTCTATTACATACCGGGAAATATAATTGTAGGATTTACTAAAAGATATAATCGACAGAGTAACTAAAGATATTACATTTACTATTGAACATGATACTATATTACAATTGTATCCTACATTGGAACGCAATTTTGCAGAAGATATTGAAGATTTTATTGAAGATTCCGAAGCACAATATATTCAAAATATAGATCTCAATGACAGGAATCAATTAAAAGAATTTAATATACTAGACGAATTGCGCTGTTCCTATGGTGAAAGCGATTCTAATGATATTGAATATAAACAGCAAGCTGTCGAATTTTGGAAAAATGGTAAAAACAAACGCAAACGTATTGAAAGTATACGTAACCGTTTTAAGCGAGTAAAACATTTACAACAGTTATATATGTGGGAAAAACGAATAGAAGAAGGTAAAACTAAAGCAGACAAATTAAAGTTTAATAATGAATATGCTAGGATAAATTTTAATGAAGCAAACGAAAGGGGATCTAAAATTCCTGATATAACTCTACGCTAATGAGCACTTTCAGCCAAAGATTTAATAGAAATGCCCGAATTCAAGGTCTCAAATACATGGCTGTTTCATTAAAAAAAAAATCGTATCGTTTCTAGGAAATAACAAAATTTATCACAAAAACATAGCAAGAAAGGGCTTCCAATTTAATACAAATATGTAAAGAATTCACTAATGTAGTATAGCCTCATATGGTTAATTATAGTCTGCAAAATATCTTTAATTTTGACCAAAGCGGTTTCAATTTGGAACTCTTTCAAGTCGAACATTGGCTAACAAGGGTATAAAATCAGTTGTTACAGTTGTCCAATCAGTGTCGGCGACAACGCATAGTTATACAATTTGACCTACTATATCTCTTGACGGTGAGTTGCTTTCACCTTTGTAGTATTAAAAGAATCAATGCGCATATTAGGTCCTAGAGTTAAACAACCGTTACTCAAAGCAAAACATATTTATATTTCCACGTCCAAAAGTGGAAAATTAACAACCGAACATTTTAAAGATTGGTTTCAGAATGAATAATTAATTACTATTACCACAAACTCTCTCTTATTACTGAATTCATGGACTCGACAACGTCCTAGCACTATAGTAAATATGATGCCAGCAGATAAGGAAGTTATAATATTAACCATACCACCCAAAACAACATCACATTTATGGACTCTAGATGTTTATGGATTTCGTTTTTGAAAAACTTATGTACAAACGTTTTCTGATTTAATCTTAGTATCAAATAGTGATATTAATCTTTACTCGAGAAACAACATTTTAAAAACGCAATCTTTATCCCACAATCAATTATCATCCCCTCGTTTTAGAGATACTTTTAAATATGCACGGTACAGTAGAATATGCCTTACTTAAAACAGAAGCTGATTTGAAACCAACGTGCGCTATATGTAGAGCAAATGCTATTATTCTCTGTGCGTGGTGTAAAAAGTTTTTCTGCAAAAACAATATTTTGAAGAATATAATTACTGTGAAAATCATCAATCTTAATTTGCACGTTTATATATTGAAATAATAAAGATTTATTTAAACAAAAAAAAAATTAGTTATATTTTTGTTTGTTCTATATGTATACAAAATTTCATTGAAATCGGGAATTAACACTTGGAGATATTCCCTTGTAAGTGGGAAAATTATTACAGTATAGGATTATCATGTAGCAAAATAATATATAGGTTGTTGCATCATCACACAATATGCATGATTGTAATACCATTAAAAAAAATACGCATATATTTTATTTCAAGCCGTTTATTTAATTGAATAGCAATGAGGAAATTTTATTGTACAAGCTTTCGATAATTTCAGGTTTTATCTTTGCTATAACATTTGTAAAATTTGTAAAATTCACTGTTTTACCGATTTTATAATTTATGGTATTTCATTGAATGACGTTTTGGTTTGCACCATTGATAACGCCTGCCATCGCAACCAAACATACTAAATTTGCCTTCGTCACTGCATAATACCTATAATATTTTACTTTACATCATCTTCTTTTAGCAATTTTATAGAATTACCTTGTCACAGAACGATGCATCTTATTTATGTATTCTCCAGCAGATTTTAGCCGCAACTTTCCAATTTTTCACTAATCCAAGATTTATTACGAGTCGCCGTCAGGATCATTCCCAGCATTTTTACATAGAGTCCATCGAATGGCTTCAGCACTAACAATAATGCTATTTAAACGTTGCCGTACAACTACAGCAACTGATTATTTACCGTACTTGTTTAATTTCTGGTCTCGCCCTTTTCGACCTTCATTACTGTTTTGTCATTTTAATAATGATATCCATGGTAGAACAACATTTACCGGTCAATTGTTGTACTTGGTGCACTTTAAAGAATATGGCAAAATTTTTCATTTTAAATAGCACAATTTACATAAAACACGTAGCAAAGGCACTGAATAAAATGCTGTGGTATTTAGCTATAAATTTTAAGGATTGCGTATACAATCGCTAATAGGCAAACGATCTGATTAATTTATATCCTGAAATTAACAATTGAGAGAATATATACACAAAGAGTAAAACAAAAGTAATATTTTATCCTAATATCAGGAAATTCTGATATTAATTTACTTTGTGTCATTATAATAATTAGTAGGTTAACTTACCGATGAATATGTTAAATTTTCTGCACGCTACATTTTTCAGTCTTATTGTTACCTATTCGTCACCAAACACATTACGATCAATTCTTTTTACGTTTGCTTTGAGTATTCCTTTAACAATATTTTAATTGCTTTATAATATTTTAGCGATAGAGTAATACTTTAATTTGAAATCTTAAATTACATCAAAATATTACAAATAAAATATAAACGTGAAGTAGTCATAAAGAATGCCACTATGAATTAAAACCTCCTCCTCATTTTGTAGCGCGTTAAATGAACGCCACTTTTAAATTATAAAGGTTGCTTTATGTTCGTTACATTTTTATATTCCTCTTAACCCTTTGCATAAACGTAGTTTAAATGTAATGAAGTCTTCGCTACAGAACATAAAAAATAAGTCACAGCCCCAATTATTTACAATGACAAGCAAAAGCACTACGTAAAGTGTTTTGGTACAGCATAAAAAAATAAAATTACAATAAGAATATTATATCTATAAATAGTTCCACTTGTTAGGCATTGCATAGAAAATAAGAAAATTATCGATTTCAATAACTAATATTTACCATTAGCATTGTAAGGATTAAGTGTCTTCCAACTTTAAGCTATTGAAACGTATTTTGATAAATAAGCCAAAAATAGCGCTGCGTAATTCAATATTACTTGTTCCAATTTTGACGCAACTTGTACATATTTTATTATGGCAAGGGCATTTGTACAGAATGCGGCAGAAAGACTGATAATAAGAAATAGGTGTTTAATAAGAACTGACATGTATGAAAACTTAAAATTAATGGTCTACCATCTAATATCTTAAATTGTCTTCATTACGGCGCAACCACTCTTCGCTTCTTCAACGTTTCTTTTGCATACAGTTGCTTAGCATATCCTCGGAAATGTTGTTGACCTCACATTACATCCTTACCTAATGCATTTCAATACTTTGTGGCCGATCTTGGTACAGCAAATTAATAACCCAAAAAACAACTTGCACATAAGTAGTTCAGGGGATCTTATATGCTAAAATATGTCGTCCCTGTTGAATATGGTACAGTTGGGAAGAACTGTCGGAGAGCATTCATGGATATAGTGGAAATCTTAGACAATTTCACTCTCCAGGGAAGACCAGGTAACGAGAAACCGTGTCAACTGATTTTCTAAGTGATTCTATCAAGTGAGCCTATCTAGCTGATGTCACTATTGTGGGTTTTTCCTCGCTGTCTTCAAAAAACAAAGGACCAATTATTCTATGATAAAGCACCATACCGTTTCCTTTACACCGTGAAATGGTTACGCAAGTAACTAATTCGAATTTTCTGGAATGTAATGTCGGTGACTTTGTTTACTTATAAATACGCCAATTTGCCCTATATCTGAATGTAAAAATTTCTAGGGGACACAAAGCTAAAAACGAAATTAATTAATAACGTTAATATTGCTTTGGTTTTGAATGCTTGAACATAACCTATTTGTTTATACGAATGGAGGCGAAGTTTTCGTACCGTGTATGTTTGGGGACACTACTTAATCTGAAATGGCAATGTCATCCTTTACACTTAAATAATACATTCAAAACGGAATAGATTTGAATTGCTAACTAGAATAGCAAATTGAAAATAGTCGTAGAATTTCTTGCACATTGAAGAAAAGCCCTGCAATTAATTTTTAAATTTAGGTAAAAGAGTTTTGTAGTTTTCACGAAATTTTGTTACTTTAAACACTAGAAAGATTTTTTACGTACCCTTAAAATTGTGAGTTATTTTACATTAATTGCGTGTTTTAAACGTTACCGCTTTTACAGACCTTTAAACTGTTTTTTTATTTTTATTGAAATTTTAAGCCACAAACAGTCCCGTCGTAGCTAAATTTCAAAATAAAAGTTATCGTATATTAGTTGTAAATATTTCTCAGATGTTTGCATTTCACTCTTTTTTTCATTTAATTTTATAAAATAATAACTCATACTAAGTCTTCAAGGTGGCTTTAAAATAATTCAATAGCTTTTGTCCACATCCAAAGCCATATTACTCTTTTATGGGTCGTCTGAAAGTAAAAATTAGATAACAGGGCATTTTTTTCATAAACGAATTTCATTATAATGAACAGGGGAGTGATTACCCTGCAGTTCATACAATTATAGTTATCATCTTATTTTTGGTGATCAAGCAGCCTTTATTTGTAATTTTTGAACATTTTCAGATCGGCATTGCACATGTTTACACATTGCTAATGACCTAGTATTAAAAACCATTATTTCCGCCTCAAATTCTCTTTGTTTCCCAAAGATGTGTGGCACAAAAGCTCTTTGAAAAATTCCACCTCAGTTTTCTTAGGATCGTCATCTTTTGTTCTAATTCCTATATCTTTTCTTTTCAATATTTGCAATGATCAAACAACTTCAATTGTCTTATTTCCCTTCACTCCCTTCTTTTATGCATTCATTGCGTCAGCTAAAGTAGGCACAAGCCACGTCATTTTAATCTTTCTAATCTTCTTTGACCTTTGAAAAGAAAATTTCAAGGAAAGTATCAAGTATAAAATGTCCTGAAATATTTAGCGCAATTTAACCAAAAATAGCACCAATTTAGGTGGAACAACGATACCACTATGTTTTGCAGATCATGTTCATCAGTATAAATCGGTGGTGAGGGGAGATTTATAAATAACGTTTCTCCCTTGATTTTACTTCCTATCCTGTGAGCTCACCTGTAGAAATTGTTTCACTGCTTTTTAAATATTTTAACAACGAGTTAAATTTTTACATTTGATTTTCTTTCTAAGTTAGTCGTTGAGGCACATTTATAGAATTTGCGATTTTCTGCATTACACCAGTGCAGTGCAAACCAGTCGTTTTAGCCTTACAAGAAAAGTATAATATTTGGCAGTTTTCACACAATCTTTTAAAAATAGGAAGCAGCTAGTATGCATCACACCCTTGCATTGCATATAAATCGGAAACGCTATTACTTTTATTTTAACTTTATTAATCGTGCTGTTTGTCGCTTTTAATATACCATTGTAATTATTTGAGGATAACATGTCTATTATTTTGCTTTATACAAGCTTTACATCTCAGTAAATCAGTAATTTAATAAAGAAATAAGTGACAATATGCCCACCTACTAAAAGTAACTAGTTAATAAATCAAAGATGAACAAGCAGTACGTGTGATACGAGTAGGACGCCTGGGACAGGATATCCTTACTTTTGTTAACAACAGTGATTGCTTGAATTGTGATTTTATTTTCGCGAATAATTGGATTTGTAGTATTCATTGTTTTTATGATAATTTGGTTAAAAGCGGGAGTCCTAACGGCTCCCATCTCAGAATTTTGCAAAGCTGCGCTGTTTCAAAAATTCTGTTATTTCAGCAAAGGTAGAAATTTCTCTTTAATTTACAGTATTCCTTGCGCGTATTTGGATGAATCTTTGATATTAAAATATGAGAAATAAAAATAGCTGGTCCATCGTAAGAAGTGGCTAAATTATTTAGCGCATGTAAAAGTTTATTGCGGTTGTCATAAATTAAAAGTAAGTCAGACGTTTATAAAACGGGTTTAATTAGACACTACGATTACATGGTTATTCATGAGAAATTTCGAATTATTATACCGTTCACAAAGTAAACCAAATGCAATTTTATATTTTTCACCAGGAGGTTGGACGATTGAAATTAATTCATTCGAGGAACCTTTTAAACTATCTCTTAAATGCACGCACCGTTCTACATCCGTTATAGCTAGATTATTGAGTCCTGAGGCTGTAAAAGTGTCATAAAAGCTTACGAAATTTGTAACTTCTACATTAAATGTAGTGTGACGGTAACGAGAGACAAAGCTGATAAGAAGTAGATTGTAAGAAAGTAGTTGGTTCGTTACGCGTTGCGCGATACAAAAAGAAAATTGGCAAAAAGGGATACGGTTAACTCAGTTTGGTAGGTGTTAACGTCAAGTTAATCGTATCATTGGTATGGATGTTGAAACACGTGTTGTCTACTTGGATGATATTATCATTGTTATTGATACTTTTGACGAGCATTTAGAGGTTCTTAGAGAAGTTTGTAATCAGTTACTCGATGCTGGTCTTACAGTCAAGAAAGAAAAATATAAATTCCGTCGCTCTGAACTTCAGTACATAGGATACGTTGTAGATGGTCGTGGGTTACGAGTAAACCCCTCCAAGGTCTCGGAAATACACAATTTACTTCCTCCAAGGAACGCGAAGGAAATAAGTTATGTGATTGGTATAAATAGGCGTTTGATACCCAACTTTGCTGACATCATATATCCTCTTGCATTTTTGACTCGGAAAAATGTGGTTTTCCAGCGATCTGACGATTGTCAACATGCGTTTGAGACAGTCTAAGAAGCTTTAACATCTGTTCCAATACTTACCTGCCCGGATTTTTCTAGGGAGTTCGACATCCCAACCAACGCCTCCAATTATGTTATAAAGAATTGTATAAAACTTTAAATTTTAGTTAATTATCATACATTTATTACAACCTAATATTTTTACAAAGTCTCTAGTATATTTTAAATATAACAACTTTGCCAATTATTGCACTAGTTTAACAAAAAACTTCTGGAACGCACAAGTCAACTATTAAAGGTAGAAACATACATAACCAGGACGTACCCGGATCGGAGCAGTGCCGTTACTTCGTGGAAAAATTGCACCATTGAATTAAACGGGATCGAAACACGTATCTCGATTCCGTTTAAAATTCAATGGTGCAATTTTTCCACGAAGTAACAGTACTGCTCCAGTCCGGGCACGCCGCGGTTGTGTGTTTCTACCTTAATTCGTTAAAATGCAACAGCTATGCTCATACTGCTAGAAATTTCGACCACATATAATATAGCGACTGCGCATTATGTATTTGTGGAGGAATTTTCGCTTCTGAACGTTAAAGCAGGAATAGTAAAGACGAGTGGTTGACTTTTAGGTTCAATGATTCATCCCAATGTTCAGAAACACAAGCGGTCTATAATTCAATCACTACGCTTTAAAGGGTTAATAAAGTAAATGATGGTTTGCTGAATTTTATCATAATGAAACCATATTTAACTTAAACAAACTATAAAACAATTAGAAATTTGTTTGCAAAAATCAGAAACTCGTCACAATATCACGTTTATACGCCATTAACTTAGTATTGTATCATTTTGATACAGTATACGGTCCAACACAAAATATGAACAATTTATAAATTGGCATTGCTATTATATTCTACGAAAATGAAGAATTTTTAGAAAATTATAGATATTGTCATAGCATCTTGGGTGCTGTTGTGCAGGAAGGTTTGTTTGGATAGTGCTAAGCGGATTCAAGCTAAAGTTGAACTAAAGACGGAAACGGAGTATCTTTTTGTGAAGACTGCTTTCTATTTGCAGAGCTCTAACTATACTTTAATTTTATCTACAAATACTTTTATTGAGTCACTGTGATTTACTCTGTATATCTACTTCTATCTCTAACTTTTAAGCTTATTTATTTGCGCACTGTGTATATTGATTTTATAGTTTTGTAAAAGTAGCCTTATAACACAAAGAACGTGATAGAAAAACTGATACATTTTCGCGCGTTTTTAATGCTAAAAATTTAAGTAAAATTAAAAAGACAATTTAAGAACTTTTATATACGTGAAGTGCGCCAAATTTCCATAATTAAATCAATTAATTGTGTAGCTACTAATTATAAATGTGCATATATTCAGTAGCTCACCTAATTAATAATTACATGAACTACGAATCCTGCAATTATATAAAATAATGTATTTTTATATATGAAATAGAGTTTGACAGCTATAAGCAATAGTGTATATAAACCTATTGCTAAAGATTGCACAATATTAGGCAATTTAAAAAAATGCATATTATCGCGAAGCAAGATAAAGAAAGGAAACTAGATCTGCATTAGCAGAATGAAGAAACAGTCTCCAAGAATTACTATAAATAGAATAATGCCGATGATCTAAAAATACTTCATTTCAACTTTTGAAACGAAAACATTGACTGCGCTTTCGTAGTGTGGTGGGGATTTATTCGCCTTTTGAATTTTATTTACAGCGTTCGTCGAGGACCTGTTTTGCACTTCGACCGCTATAGAAACCGCTACATTAGTTGATGATGCTCCGTTAACTGGGCAATATGATGCCCTCGACGAAAGCGTCAAAAGCCTTCTGATTTTTTCGTTGCCTATGCGTCAAATAATCAGAGCACTATAAAACCACTGACCGCCGTCAGAAGCGTCGAGATGCTTTGATTCTCGAGTTGATAATGCTGCACGGACTTAGATCGTCTGATGCATGCTTTTTTTTAAAGCGGGCCGGTTTAAGCTTGGTTGCCCGAGTAGCGCTGCCTTAACTCGGCCGCTTCGTTTCAGACCGGAGAGAACTCAGTTGGCAGGATAACAGAACTCTCATATCACACCGACGCAACCGTTCGCGCGCTAACATGTAAAATGTTAGACGTGCCCCGATAAATATACGACGTCAAAAATTCCAAGTTTATTTATGACATGACTATTATCTTCCGTTATTGTAACATCAAGTATGCTCGTTGAAGTTTGCATTGGAGAATGTAGATAATATGTATTGTTTTGACTGCAACCGTCATTGTTATTGCAAATAGTTTCTTTTATAATATTTACTTTATATATTTTCATTTATTTAGAATTAGCCATGTAAATAATAGCCTATTAACAAATAGAACAATATATAATTTTCGAAGATTTATTACCTTGTTATTTACAATCATAATCCACCTATGTACAAATACCGAATTCTGTAAACGGCCCAATCTTGCCCGGTTACTGACGAACTCGACTCTCACGATGAATCATCTGAACAAACACAAATATAAATAATTTTTGTCTTGTAATCGTAATTAAGTAAACCGTCACGTTACGATTTTACCATTTTTTCTACTTGACAATGATTCTCTGTCTAGGCAGAGGTTAGTTGTAATATTTTTACGTAATTCGGTTACTAGACCGTTTTCTGTTTTAATTCGTTTCTTTAATTAATAGGAGATGTTATAGCAAATATTTACAAAAAGATTGTAACGGTTTCTTCGAGTGTTGCATTATCGTCATTACTCGAACTAATAAATTTTAAAAACCAAAATATGGAATTTTTATTTGTAATAGATTCAGCGATAGCGGTTATTTAAATAATGTATTAAACCTGAGTTTTACAGGCAAGATTTACATGTGTATTTTTTTGAGTTAACCATGTTTGGTGCTGCTATACAATTTGATTTTTGATAAAAGGAGCCTTAATGTTTGCCATTACCATTATTTATTACAACAATGTATATGATTTACAGATTCATTTGCTTAGATACTTCAAGCATGGGTAGTAAATTTTAGTTTATAATTCTATCCGTTCTTATGTTATTCAAGTCTCCTGTCAATAGTAGTAGTGTAATAATTTGTTATTAATATGCATTTGTTTATTACGTGATGTTTGCATTTCACACTTTGTTTTAAATATTAGATATAAATATTCTATAAGCATTTGTAAACTGGATATATAAATAGTGTATATTATTATATCAGTTCATTAGCAGTATTTGTCTTAATGCACTGAAATGTGTCTTTAAATGACTCAAACCGCTTTGAAAGAATTCGCGTTAAATATTCATAACACATTTAAGCACAGAAAATTAATTCACTTTTATAAAATATTTCATAAAATCTGGGATGATACTGGGGCCATACATTTTAATTTTGCATATCTTGCTGCAAACCACCGCTATGCTGCATCCATATATAGACGCAAGAGAGTTTTCTCACTGCGACACCTTTCTCTGTAACATTTAAGCTTTGTAAGGGTAACTGTCATCAAGTATAGAATATATATTATTTAAAAATTTTAGTTCCAGATGTCTTACTGCAACTGAGTAGGCGTAATTTAAAATTTTATAAGACGTTCTAGCGACGGTAGCTTAAACAAGACTTGTCTATTTTAGTTCACACAAAATCACTGTAGGTACGCTGTAGCTTTCTAGTGTATATTATTTTGGCGGGTACTTTTCCACGTAAACGAATCTGATGCGTCCGAAATCTCGGGCATCGTTGCACTCGCATGCTTTTAATATTGTGTTGAATATTACACTGGTTCTAAATATGCAAGGGCAAACTTTTGAATCACGTATAAATGCGCGCGTTCGAACATTTGTAAAGTTTTATACCATTTAAGTCATATTTAAAGGGTTATGTTAAAAATACTAAATTGTTTTATTGATTGTATAAGTAAAATTTTTAATGTACTTTAGATACTTATTTGTCTTTACCATAACTATAACTATTTGACTAGGTATTTTCGAGTAATTTTTTATGATTTTACTGCATCATATGGAATGAAACTTTTAACACTCTATCTTAAAAGATTGTTATTTTTGATTTGATTATCTTATTGGATTTGTCAAAACTCTAGTTTAGAACTCTAATAAAGTGAATTTGAATGAGTTGTTCTTAAACTAATAAAAGAATCTGACTGGAAATCTATTTTATACACGTAGCTCAAAATAAGACAACTTCAGTTAAAGTTAGAAGAGACGAAGTTAGAATTCCCTTATTTCAACTTAAAACCTTCTATTGATATAAATAAATACTAAATAAATACTAACTAGTCAAAATCAATAGTTTAGAATTGCACATTTAATCCACATAAAATTAACTTTAAAAATCTGGTGTGAAACAACACATGACTTTCTCTTGTCTACGTAGATATACAAATATGCAAATGTCCACAAATGATTAAAATATTATTTACGTTTATTTTGGAAACGATAATTGGAACGATCACCGATCCAAGTTACGCGACATGCAACGCGCTGCCTAACTGAAGATATTTTCTCTGACTTCGACAAGCTTTAAAAAAATTGTTAAGACGTTTTCGAGAAAATCACAAAAAACTTAAAATGCATAAGAGAAAGTGGCACTACTGGTCATTCGATTTTGACTACATTCTTTCCGTCTCATGTACGGAAGATAGAAAACTTAAAGATAATTTTTTATTTTCATGTTATGGTTTGTTTTTAAGATTAATATAAAATATAAAATTAATATAAAATTAATATTCCAAGTATTTCCGCGACACTCTTTGGTTAACCTAAAACTAAATTAAGTAACTACAAAACATACTATGTTTAAAAGAAACCATTAGAGCCCCATTCAAGAAAACCGTGAAAACAAAGAATTCGGAAAATACTTAAAAATGACAGAAATAAAGTGGTACTACGGGTTATTACATTTTAATCAAACATTTGATTTTACACACAAAGGCCATTAAGGCCACAAATATAAATTTTCATTTAACCAGGGCCTTTAGTTACATAGTTCGTTTATTGATAGCTAAAGGTGAAAGTACTTTTAGTTACCCAGTTACGGAAAATTTCATGAGAAACTGTCTAGATTATGTGAAATGGCATTAAACGTCTGAAAAACATAAAAAATCTAAAAAAATCGTTTGAGCTGATTTTGAGAAAATCTCAAAAAACCAAAAACAGACAGGAGTAAAGTGGCACTTCCGGTTATCCGAGTTTACAGACATTTTTGTAGATGCGTGAGCTGAATATAAAATTTTGTTTATCTAGGACTTTTCATTTTTCAGTTATCGTGGTTACAGGACGAACTTTTATAAACAAACGCTTCAAAGGCAACAAGTAATAAAATATTGTTTAAGTCTTACCTTGTCAATATAAAACTTTAACCCTACCTCTTTTAAAGCATAGACATTTTTTATGCCCGCCAAAAAATGTGTAACACAATTATTTATCAGTTTCTTGCCTAACCACTCGAAATGTAAATGTAACTTCACATTTCTATTGAATTACGCTCAGCTTATATGATAAAGTTTTTATTTATTAAACTCACTAGTGACTTTCATGTATATTACTGCCAAAATAAAAAGTTTAAATTGAAAAATTTATACACTGAGAAACAAAGCATTCCAAGAAATAGAGCACCTGCTGCAATAATATTTTATATAAATTTTATTTATTAGTTCTGTGTTCTAAAGGAAGGAAGCACATAGTAATAGAACTAAAAATCGGACACGAGATAGGATGATTATTTTAAGTTCAAGAAATAAAGCAATGTGGCCTATCACATAGTGTGAATGTGTACCTCTTTACTTGTCTTTCTATTTGTATGTTCGTTGAATTTTTGTCATTTATGCAAACTTCCAATAAGATACTCTTATTTGCGTTGTTTACAGCTCCCTCGATGTACATATGTACAATGGTATGAAACATGCATTAGAATGGGTAAAATTCCGATTTCAAAAAATTTTAACGACTTGAGCTCTCGGAAATACATTTATGACAATTTTGTTTGCTTTTTACTTTCTCTTACCCTATATGAAATATAGATAAAAGAGAAAGTACGAAAATTTGCGTGTATCTGTGAACACGATAGCTCCAAAACCAAAAGTCCTGGAATAAGAAAATTTTATATTTGAGCTTCTATCCTTCGTTGTACGCGACCGCAACAATTTCACTAAAATTGGTAAACTGGAAGTGCCACTTTACTATAATGATTTTTTGGATTTTTGAGATTTTTTCGAATTCGGCTATAATGATTTTTTTCAGTTCACCATATTTCTTAGACATTTAGTGCCCTTTCATATAATCTAGGCGGTTTCGCATAAAATTTTCCTAGAGTCGAGTAACCGGAAGTACTTTAGCCGTCAAGTCTGAAGAAAATAACAATGAAACTAAAACCTAAGCACATTGAAAATTTACTTTTAAGGCCATAATCACCTTAGTGTGTTAAATCAAGAATTTGGTTAAAATTAAATAACTGGAAGTACCACCTTATTTCTGTCATTTTTAGATATTTTACAAATTTTTCGTTTTTCAAGATTTTCTTGAAATAGGCTATAACGATTTTTTTAAAATTTATTGTATTTCTTAGACATTTAAGACGATTTCATATACTCTAGGCTGTTACTGAGAAATTTTTCTATAACCGGAAATACTTTCACCGCTAACTCTGAATAAAATAACTAAGAAACTACAAACTCTAGCTAAATAAAAATTTATATTTGAGGTCATTATCGCCTTTGTATGCGAATTCAAAAATTTGGTTAAAAGCGAATAACCAGAAGTACCACTTACTTTCTGTCATTTTTAGATATCTTCCGAGTTTTTTTGAAATCGGCTGTAATGATTTTTTTTGAACTTGGTATATTTCGTAGCTACATAATTTAATTTTATATTAACTAAGGAGTTTCTCTAATAAAGTTTTGAAAATCGAGTAACCGGAATAACTGTAAGTATTAGTTATGAACCATATATCTCAAAAACAAATCATCATATGAAAATGAAAAACCATATTTAAGTTTTTTATCTTCTGTGCATGGGATGTCTGTCACGTGTTCTCAATTATTATTATTTACATGATCATATTCTAAATTTATCTATTTAAATTTTAAGATACATGTAAATAATTAACAAGTTATAAATT
>JAHWXV010412270.1:0-10932 GCA_024586415.1 Phrixothrix hirtus
AGGCATATAAGTGCATATTTTAAAGGCAAACAAGGCATATATATGCGCATATTTTGGCTGCATTTAAATGCATATATTCCGCCCCCTAGTTATCAGTAATCATCACAGATTTTCCCTAGTCAGGTTTTTTCTTTCTCGATCTTCTTGGATTGCTGTATTTCTGACTAGATTCTATTTCCTCATCAACCGATAGAGCGCTCGGTATCGTAAGCACTTCACTGGTTTTACTTCTTTTACGCTTTTCTGGGAGGACTTCTAGGCGACAATAGGAGTTGTCCGTTTCCATACGGATATTTCTTTGCGCTTGCGTGACAGAATCTCTTGTTTTTGTTAACTCTTCTATTACGTTTTTAATAAGATTTCTGAGGTATGGCTTAAGTTCGTTTACTAATTCTATGACGTTAACAAGGTCTTTCTCTTTGATATCATGAACGGCTTGGGCCTAACTTTTTCCCGATGCGTCACTATTTGTTAGAAGAACCCTCGCCTTTATTTCACCTTATCTGATCTTTTCCGTAAATTTTCTGTGTTTGGATTGCCATTTCCTTTTTCAGCTTCGGGCAGGCCTTTTAGCGTGTGCTATGGTTACTCTCATAATTCACCCAAACTCATAGAACTTCACATGGCCTCCTTTCATGAATTGTTTCGCCACATATGCACGTGACCACATGCCCAAACCTTTGACAGTTAAAGCACCTCACGGGGTTTGGGGTATAGGGACGAATTCTGAAATTTTGAAATGCCGCGCTAACATTCACCGGCCAGTTCGGTCTATTCAAGGTTAGAATGTAACTTGCCGCGAGCTCTAACTTTTCACCTCTTTCAATTATGACGGGTTTGACGTTAGTAGCGCCTTAGGACTCTAAACCTAAAAGAATTATTTAGGTCTCTGCAAAATATTACATGTTTGCATCTATTGAAGATACCATGCGGTGTAACCTCTACGTTGAATTCGCGAAGGTATTCAATTTTTAACAATACCAGGGCTTGCTTTGCTGATGTAGATTCCACAATAGTCCAATTTTACCTTTCAACTCTACGGGGTAGGTACGATGTGTCGTTCAGGAGTTTCGATATATGAAAAGAACTCATACTATCAAAGTTACCTTTACTTCTTTTAAGAATCAAGAACTGGGATACGAGGGTCTCCCTATCTCGATGTTTTAATTTATTTTTTGCTATTGCGGTAATCCTACCAGATGCGGTGCCATTTCCTTCACTACATAGCTGCTGTAACATAACTGGGTCAGCAATAAAACCCTTGGACGAAGTTGAGCTTTTGTCCTTTACAGAATTCGAGGGGAGCCCCCAGAAGCGGTAAGGGTTTCCAGACCAACGATCTTACCCTCCTGGGGTACATTTGTTTCTCTGGTTATCGACATTATAAATATGTTAATCCCCTTAACGCAGACGATACGTTACCGTTAGTGGCCAACTAACGCATAGCCATTCCTCCCATAGAGCTGGCGTATTTAGGTATTAAACAGTGTCATCTAGTGAAGGATATCGCTCTTTATCACGCAAGAAGGAGCTTGGGCATAGAGAGGTTGGCGAAGCCTATGGGTCTATGTCATTTCTATTCATTCTATTCATTACTATCCTTATTATTATTATTATTTATTGGCTTACTTCTGTATACATACTAATTACAGGTACTTGAATATAAATACAGCGTATATTGTGCATGCAAATATATCACATAAATAAGTCTAATCATTATAATTTAAGATGTAATATAAAATAATTTCGACCATGAACCACTTAGATTATGAAAGCTTAAATAGATTATGTCCGAAATAGATTGACCAAGGACCCTTCCGGCAAAACTACAGGTACTGATGATTACAGCTTTTTACATTTGACCTTATAGATTTTTCTACTGCAGTAGATATTTTTCGAATCTCCCCTGTGGATCCAAGGATAATCGGAAGTATTTTAGCAAGATGCATCTTCCACGTAGCTTTTATTTCATCAGCAAGGAGTTAAGTATTTATTAATTTTTTCCATAATGGTCTTCCCAATATTAGCGCAAAGTAGTATACCAATATCTATTAAATATGTTATTTTTTTTATCTCAATGTAAGTACAATGTCATGAATGTTGTTATTTATAGTTTTATCTGTTATAATTTTTCTATTCCAACATAAACAAACTTAATCATTTTCACACACTGGCAGTGGTTCGTATTTATAGTATGGTGTATATTTACGGTCAGTGAAATACAATTTTATTATTGCTTGATATATAATGTTGGTCACTTTATTATGTCTGTCCAGATATTGTTTATGCGCAAGATTGAGCATCCAGCAATTATGTGGTCTAGAGTTTCTTCTTTTTTTTACACATCCTACAATTTATATCTATGTTTAGCTCTTTCATTATACGGCTTCTGTAGCGTTTTGTAGCTACTACTTGATGTTGTATGGCAGCCATAAAACCCTCAGTTTCTTTAAATAGATTTCTAGTTCGGAGCCAAATTTGCAATGCTACAGTATCTATGCTTTCTTTTAATATAGCGGTTCTGTATTTTCCATGAAGTGGTTTAGTCTTCCAATTTTGACTTTGTTGTTCTATTGTTAAAATCTTTCTTAATGGATTAAATTATTTGTTTCCTAAACGTGTGATGAATTAATTTTAAAATTTTACCTTCCCGTATATAACAAATATTTTCGAATTTTTTTATTTCTAGTCCATAAAATGTTATCACACCGCACCGAACGTAAAAGAAATCGTCGAGTTCTAAAAACGTTTTCTGATTGTTACAATATAATTTAAGACATAGAGAGCTTTGTTCTTGTAAAAGCCATTATAGATTTATTTCCATTAGAAAACCAATTAGTTAATTGATTACGATATATTTATCTCTGTGACGGATAAATATCGGTTTTTCTATTTCAAATTGGATGGTAACACTTAATTGTTGAATTTGTGTAATTAATATTCCAATTTGGTTGACCGTATTCTGGGATAATAGTGGAAATATAATCAAAGGAACGTATTCAGTTTTAGATAGGCATTCGATCGAAGGTCCGTACATATTTATTTATTTAACAAAGCAATTTAAATGTCAAATTATCGCTTGGTAATTGTGTGGTATCTCTTTTTAGATGTTTTCTTGTTGGGATATTATATTACATATGTTTTGTCAACATTTATGGAAATTAGGAAAAATAATTTGGATCATTACTATTCCGTTTTGCTGGTGAAGATAACTATTATTTAAGGAGATAAAATTCAGTAAAAGACATCCCGTTTTAATTGATAGCAGGCTTAAATCTCACCTGTTTTGGTTACTGCAAGTTTTGAAAAACAAAGAACGCTTTCCTAGCCGCTTAAGGAGTCAGGTTCTATTTTTTTTTCGTTTTTATATGTCGTTACTAATTGAATTGCCTCTCAATTTCAATCATTTAACTGTTAGAACTTTGGGCTGTTAATATAAAATTTAACTCATTGAACATTGCCGATAAAATATACTCGTAGCGGCTTTTCATTAGACAAAATTCCTATGAATTTATTATTCAAATTTTTGGAGTTAGTTCATCTGGTGTTATTATAACGATTAATTTGTTTTGATAATAGACATAAAAGTGTTGCCGATATAATTTGAATATTTTTGTCTATCATTGTAATAATTATATAAAACTATTATAAGTACATTTTTGTATATATACAGGATACTGGGCGGCTTACTCAAACTGATTGCTGCTAATTATTATTTATTTTAATTAAGTTATAAACCGCCATTTGATTAAGTCCTCCAAGTCTCTTAAGATGTTTAATTTTGTTCCTAGATATCTAGTAACTTACTAACGATTTGCCTGTGACTATAATATTGATAAGAGTAACTTTTAGATTATTTGCTTATTAAATGCTATTGTTTGTTTTGAATACTGAATCTTTCTTGTATGTGAAGCCAGCGATTAGAATTTTTATGTCACTAGTGATAAAACTTAATGCCATAGTGAAATACCGAGTGTCAGATTAGTAGTTCTTGGTTTATGTTGAAATATTAGATGACTGCTTTGAAACTACTTACCGCATTCATTTATCATCTTTCTGTATAATTTTTTTGATCATAATTGTTATAATAACCCACTCCCATCACCACTAGGTAGATAGCTTAAACAACGTACTATATTCATTGATTTAAGCATTCGTAGCGTAACGAACGTGACGGTGTAAAACACATATTTGCCTGTACTAATACACGATGAATTTCACTATCTTCGGCCTTGTTGTGAAAACACATTCTAAGATTATTTATATGATGGTAATTATTTGTCAACATATTCGGAATTTCACGTCCTCCAAGTTTTCTTGATAAATGAAAATGTTTAATGGCCGAGTGTCGGTGGTGTCCTCGATGTTTACGAAATTCCTTTCTTGTAGTTATGTTTAAAGATACCAATTATTATTATTACTATTATTATTATTATGATTATTATTATTATTACAATTTTTTTTAGTTAGCGGCGACATAAACTGCAAATAATCATTAGTCGCGTTCAATGGATGTTTAAATACATTAAAATTTAGAAGAACTTCCTTTCTACGACTTTTAAGATATGTTTTATATGCAAGGTGATGTTTGGGTTGTATTCAGGGCAGAATATGGAAGTAGGTACGCAAAAGGCTATTATATATTATGGAATATTTCATAACTATTTACTAGGATACTGCTAATATCCCTATTTTTCAATAAAGTGCTTCGTATAGCTGGACATTGCATTCGTTGCATCGAAGAGGAAGGTCCCTTTGTAGTAGGTGCAGCGATGTGAGATTAGTGTGCCCTGTTCGCAGTCGGGTGATAATCACTTGTTCCCTTCCACTGAAATTCTTTAGTACTTTCCATGGCCGAATGGTCGGATTTATAGCTTTAAGATGGTTGTTTGGAGTTTGTCGCCAATTATCTTTCCATTGCTCAAAAATTTTAAATTTAAGATAACTTAGCAAGTAGTCCTTTCTTATCAATGGAACTTCCACTGTTGTTCCTTCTATGGCGACTTTCTCTGCTCGATCAGCATTTTCATTTCCTTTTATGTCCACATAGCTTGGTATCCAAATAAATGATACTAATTTATCTTCCAATCGTACAGAGTTGTACGTTTCAAGAATGATTCGTGAAAGGGGATCGTTTGAAAAACCATCAGAAATTGGTTGGAGGGGACTTAAACAATCGGTGCAAACAATAAACTGAGTGGGATAAGTGGACATTCGGCAGAATAGTAGTGCTTGCCAGACGGCATATAATTCCGCTATGTGAATAGTACCCATATTTGAGCGTTTCCATATATGGCATTCTTGGCCAGGAGTAACAATCGCACATCCAACACCTGTAGCAGTTTTTAAGGCATCAATATATATATATATAACGGAATATCCCAAATATTGGTTAATGATTCTCCTAAACGCAGTTTTTATTAATAATGGACAGAAATTCCTCTTATTTAATTGTACAAAATCGTAACAAATTGGGATTTTATGTAGCTGCCATGGTGGGACATTACAGACTCTTACAGGGAGACTGTTCGTAAGGCAGAATTTTAAGCTATTCAACATTTCTTTAACTCTTATAGAGTAAGGTCTTGAAATAGTTGGTCGGGATTGGCACTTTGTGGTGGTTGGGACTAAATAGAATCTTGTAGTTTGGATGATTGGGTTGAACTTCAATATTTAACAGGTATGACACAATCATTCTTTGACGTCTTCGTTCAAGAGAAGGAATTGCTAATTCACAATAGATACTTATTACAGGGGTGGTTCTTAATGCTCATGTAGCATATATTATGCCTTTATGGTGGATTGGACCAAGTCCTTTTAAGATTATCTTTGCTGATGAATATACAACACAGCCATAGTCTAGTCTAGACATGATCAGGGATTGATGGACCTTCAAAAGGATTCATGATCTGCGCCCTATTTTAATCCCATGAGACATTTTAATACGTTCAAGGATTTCTGAAACTGTGATCGTAGGTTTTATATATGATCTCTCCATGTAAGCTTGTTGTGAACGAATGCGAGGATGACATGCTATTATCCTCCCGTTGATTGAAAGACGTGGGTCCTAGTGAGGTCTGAGGAGTCGACAGAAGTAAACGCAGACTGTTTTTTCTGTTGAGAATTTAAATCCACGTGACTTACCATACTCAACTCCGAAATCGATAGCTCTTTGTGGATTTAAATTTATTTGAGGCATGATGGATTTTGATGTGTATAGGACCAAATCACCTACGTACGTTCCAGTAATAGGATCTACTCTATGGGCTATGTCATTAACCGCTCTAGCAAATAGGATCACTCTAATTGTTGAGCCTTGTGGAACTCCATTTTCTGCCTGGAAAATATAAAAAATACACCTCCTACACATATCCTGAAATGACGCTCATTAAGAAAAGATTTAGTGAAGAGAGGAAGGTTACCTCTAAGACCCCAGCTATAGAGATTCTCTAAAATCCCATATCTCCACCTTATATCAAACGGCTTTTCAATGTCGAACAATAGCGCTACAATAGGTTGACGCTGTCTAAACGATTCTTGGATAGCATTTTCCAGATTTACCAAGTGATCAATGGTTGATTCTAAATATCATATCAGTCGCTTATTAACCATGGATTCAAGAATTTTGTTTGGACATGACGTAAGACTAATAAGTCTGTAGCTTGCTAGGTTTTCGGGATTTTTACCTTCTTCAATATTATAGCCGTTCTTACTTCGTTATTCCGCCATGAAACTGTCCGCTTAGGAGGAGTTGTTTGGCTTTTGGGAATACTGAACGTAACGGCATTAATTATTAAAGATGTAAGTTCGTTTACATCATGATTCACAGAACCTGTTAATAGGAGTGGTCAGTTCAACTTCTCCCTATACAGTTCCCAGTCGGAGTGTTCAATCAACCATTTTGAAGGACGATTTCGTTGTTGTTCTGTGTTCCTCATTGACATGAAAATGAGGAAGTGGTCAAGTGATCAAGAGGTTTCCAGAGAAGACGTGGAGCTATTGCATTTGATGATAAGGACAAGTCAATAGAATTGAAAGTTCGTGATCGTGCATTGAAAAAGGTGGGTGGTCCCGAGTTTAGCATTATGCGGTTATCGCTTTCCATAAGAAATTCTTCGATGAGACGGTCTCGTGGATTTCTATGGGCTGAGTCTCAAAGAGGGTTGTGGGCATTAAAACCCCTACCAACAAAAACGGATTTGGGAGCTGAAGTATAAGATTTTCTTAATCGCCTCGACCCCAATCACAATTGGGAAGGTATAGATTGAAAATTGTAAGTACTGTAGGGTATTTTATTGTTATTGCGTGTTTAGGTGTACGCGAGTCGATGAAAATTCGCTTCTTATCATTATTAATACTCAACCACTAGCTCTTATGTAGGGAATAATATCATTTCTAGAAATATCATACTCCCTTATACTATATGGCTGATTAGGTCTAAGATGTGTCTCTTGGAGAGAAGCACATAAAGGTTCTTCTTTAGAGTAAGTAGCATCTTAATATGGCAATATCGTGATGTGCATCCATTACAATTCCATTGGATTAACTTTTGCATAAAGGTTAAGTTATTCGATGATTCACTATTGCTCCTTCTTTTCTTTCCTTTAATACATCCCTTCTTCTTCTTCAGTTGAGTTTGTGATAATGTGGCGTCAGAGCTTTCAGCTTCAGATGTGATATCAGGATTAGTTCTATCCGTTGTTTTTCTTTTTCCATGTGAACTATCTTTATCGCTCTGCTTTGCAAGGTATAAAATCCGAGCTGGTATTTTAAATACTTCACTAGCTATGGCAGAAACCGTCGGTGCCGTAATAGATTTTAATGCACTAGAGGCCGAAGAAGTTCCTTTATGAGATGAGCAGTATCTACCTTCGACACTGTAGATAGAGCCTTGACATAGGTAATTCCGGATGGAGACATATTGGCAATTATCCTCTTCTTAGCTTCCGGGTAAGAGATGTTCTCATTTACCCTAATCTCTAGTATAATCATTTCCATTTTATTAATTAGGCAATCTCTGGATCGGGCTGAGTGATTTCCTTGACAATATATACAGGTAACAGGCTGATTATATGGCTTCCTTGGCGAATTGCTTTGCCACAGACACACACCTGTGGTCTAGTACATTTATCTAATGTATGACCGAATTTCGGGCATCTAAAGCAGCTAAATGGTGGCGCAATATACAATCTCACATTCAATGAATAGAATCCAACCTTCACTTTCTTTGGAAAGATGGAACTATTGAAAGTAAGGATATGGTCGGAAGTTTCCTTGAACTCTCCATTTATTTTTTTTTATGAGTTTTACGCCAGTCACGCACTTGCTTCTAAGTCCATTTATAATCTCAGCCATGGTATAGTTAAGTAAATCACTACAGTAAACTACTCCTCTGGTGTTTTTCTTGTGTGGTAGTACTTTCACGGGAATATCTCTAATCCTTTTTACTTCAAATACCCGTTTCGATTGAGCTGCAGAAATCGTTTCCATTAATAAGCCATCCCGGATTTTCATGGCTGACTTGTATTCTCCACAAAAGTCCGTATAACGTCTTGTGAATTAGAAAAGGACTAAATTTCATAAAATCTCCCTGAATTCTCTTAATGACCAGAAACCGGGGTAACGCCTCCATCTTCTGGTTCATTTTATTTTCGGTAGTTGCACAACGTGCCGCAGCGCTGCCTTTGCCACCGCTAGCAACGTAACGCTGTAACTCACCCACAGGAGACCCAGGGACGCAGTCTACTGTAGAAGACACCTTCTTCCGAAGGTGCAACGAAACTGCCCCCCCCCCAGAATTCATGGGGCAGCCCGATAAATTTGGGAGGGATTCTGAACCACTGATTCTACCCTCCTGGGGTAACTCTGTTAAAAGTTCCGACATTTCCATATGACTTCCGTTTAACGCAAGGAAATATACAACGCTGTCGCCGAGAAAGCGAGTCGTTCGTGACACACTTACGTAGTGCCACTCATCCCATCAGCACGACTAATACCTTAGGATTACAAATTTTTGATCTGGGTTTACTCCCATAGATCCGCCGTGCTTTGTCAGGGTGTTCAACAGAGTCACCTCGAGAAGGTTGTGGCTCTTCGCGGCGCATAGATGGTCTTGGGCATAGAGAGACTAACGGACCTTTATGGGTCTATATTCGCTTCATATGCCCCTGAACAAGAAAAGATAAAAGCGCAGTACTTTCTTTTTTCCCTTGACTCCTATTATTACTATTATAATAATAATAATAATTATTATTATTACTATTATTCTTATTATTATTATTATTATTATTACACCTGTGTGGGGTTTGTCTGTTCTCCATAAAATACCCGGATCGGACCAAAACTCGCATGGCAGCGTTTGATTCGTAGCGGGCGTCTTGTGAACAGTGATAGCTCCCCATATTAGATTAGACTGAAACTAAATGAACCCAAATTAAAGGTGAGTGTGTCGCCAACATATAGCCTCCCAGCGTTAAATGGGTATCTTAAACGACGTCGAAACAAAATAACTAGTTTATTATCCCAGGAAGGCAGAGCCAGTTATCCGTTATCTCTCTCCGCTCTAGCAGGCGGCCCTTTTGATTCTGGGGAAGAGCGCAATGTTTCGTCGAAGAAATCCACTGCAGAGTCCTACGATGCTGGGCACACTGCATATGTGTAGATAGAGCAGATAAAGGAAATAGGCCTAATGAGCGGAGCGACTTCATCTTGCTCCTACCGCAAGAAACCCAATAAGTTACGGTTCAGAACCGTCTAAAACAAATTGCATTGATAGCGACGGTTGAGACCTACATGACCGTCCCAGCAATGAAACGATCCAAGAGAAGGTGATACTTCCCCGGTGCTTAGTCAATAAGAGAAAAAAGGAAAGATAATTCAGATAATATTAATCAGTTTTTAAATTATAAACAATTGTATGGTTTAGTTGGGGAGCTAAAGCACATAGATAAAGGCCGAGATGTTTTGCTTGTGTAAACGACATCCCCAAAACAAATCAGAGAAGTCTTACAACTAATAAAATTTATTGATATGGAGGTTACGGTGGAGGCACATAGAACACTTAACATACGTAAAAGCGTGATTTATTGTAAAGATCTACTTCATTTCACAGTAGAAGAAATATGCAAATATGCAAGCAGTTACAGAGGTTAGGAGAATAAAATCGTGGACAAGTGGAGTACCAATAGATACACCCAACTATGTGCTTTAGCTCGCCCTACCTAAGATTCTAGCTAAGATAAAGGTAGCATAATATTCACTGTCCGTCAGCCTCAATATTCCTGCTCCTCTTCGATGTTTCGGTTACCAATAATTCAAGCACGCCCAAAGAAATGTTCTAATTGCAAAATTTGTGTCTGCAGTAAGGGTATACATACAGGTAGAACTCATTTAATGTGTTTTGAAGGCGAACATTCAGCAAGATCAAGGAAATGTCCAATCGTTGAATGGGGAAATCGCTATACAGGAGTTGAAAATCATATAATAACTGTCTTATACACAAAGCAGGAAAATGATAAATCCCATTTCTGTATCTAACACAACTTATGCGCAAGCTGCTATATCTAGTATTTCTAAACAGAATATTGCTTTTCTGATAAAGGTTACTATATCTGCTATTATTGAAGCCCTCGAAATGATTTTCGTTGGGAGGAAGATGTTTTAGGCTTTTCTAGGTCCCCCTTATCGCGGTGATTTTTTTCAAAAACGCGGACTGAGCTCACGTCCTACTAAAACTCCAGCGACTAGAAAGGAGATAGGCGGATTCATTTCTTCTACACGTCCGGGAAGAAAGAAGAAATGTTGGTCCAAAGGTAAACCTAGAAAAGTGTAAATTTACTATAAATCTTATTGTATATGTAAGTATATATATATATATATATATATATATATATATATATATATATATATATATATATATATATATATATATAT
>JAHWXV010412283.1:0-11088 GCA_024586415.1 Phrixothrix hirtus
GACAGATGTCAAAAGTAGTTCTCATGGCAAATATGAAAATGGAAATGTCTGTATGAATTAAGCAAAGATACATCATTTTGTTTCCATAGGTCTCTTAATTGGAAAACTTTTTATACACACGCTACAACTTGACATGTGCAAGAGATTTTTGACATTAATATGTACAACAATTTTAAAATAATTATTTTAAGTCAAGTAATTATAACAATAGTTGAAATAAAGATTGATTCAAAAAGCACGCTGGTTTTAATATATCAAAATAGGAGCTTTAGTTTTCAAAAACACATTTATCAAGGACATATACATATTCATCAAATCTTCCCATTTTAGGCATGGAAAATAATGTCGGGAATATGACCCCTTCAACTCTGCCCCAATACCAAAGCTCTCTTCGTGAAACTGTTGATAACTGCCTAACAAACTTGCACTTTGATTTCGCCGGTAACTCTTCGAATTTCCTTTTCTAACTCGCAGATGTTTCGAGATTAATTGATATAAACCAATAATTTAACACTGCCCTAAAGGAAAAAAGTCGCACAGGGTTAGATCACATGGCCTTGGAGGCCATTGCTAGTCACCAGCATGATGGGCCGATCCGGGAACTTCTCATGGATCAACACAATTGTTTCACTGGAAGTGTGACAAGTGGCACCATCTTGCTGAAACCACAACTGAATAGAAATGAGGCCATAGAAAATCTCATATATTGTTCAGAATCGGTCGCCATTAATTATCATAGCTTGTCCCGCCTCATCTTCAAAAACCATCCGTTGAAAATCCAAACGAAACTGTCACTCGCTGTGGATGCATTCCCCTTTCATGGACCGAGTAAGGATTTTTTGATCCCCAGATACGGAAATTGTGTTTGTTCACAAATCTATTTAAGTGGAAGTGTACATCGTCGCTGATGATCATTTTCCTCGTAAAGCCATCGTCTTCTTGTTATTTTCTCACAACCCAGTCAACAAAATCCCGCCTCTCCTGGTGATCGAGCACTTTCAGTTCATTGGTTAGCTGAATTTTGTAAGAGTGCTAAAGGAGATCATGCACAAGAAGAATATTTTATTCTCAATTCTTGGGAATGGCTACGAATAGATTTCTATAAACTAACATTTATACTGTCATGAACCAACGCAATGTTTTCAACAGACCGGCCAGAACGTGGACGCCCAGAATCTTTAATGTTGATTGTTGAATCTGTTTTACTGAACTTTTCCATAAGTCTACGCACTGCTGATTAATTCGGTACTTTATCACGTCCGAGAATCGCACTAACTTTCTCCGTTTTGATAAAACGCTTTCAGAATTAACAACGTTGCTCAGTTGAAAAGCGTTCCATGATGACAATGAAATCGGAATGTTAACAGCTATCAACTTCATACAGAACAGTGTTGCTAACCAAGAAACAACAAAATGGCGGGTGATTCAAAACCAGTGCGCTTTTCGAATAACCCACTATACCATAACTTTGACACTATCGCCTTGTAGTGCTAAATTCAAAACGAAAAAATAAGCATTAAGTACACTGTTCTCTAATTACTGTAATATATGCCATGTTATGTGATGTTACGGTTTTCTCTAATTACGTCGCGGGAAAAATTATTTATATTTTGCTTTTGCAGGTAGTAGCGTGAGGCCAAGTTCTTTCTTTACAAGACTCTTTTGAAGCAGGACTTGGTTGTGCATCCTAGCTGAATTAGTTTATAGATAATAAGGCAATAAACCTTCATAAGTCATATATTATAAATAAAAGTAACTGGGTGATTAATTACAAATTAAAATTAGGTACAGAATGAGTATGAAAGGTTCAAAATAGTTATATACAAAAAATAACGAAAGATTCAAAACAATCATGTAAGTGTTCTCTAATGCTAAAGCAAATATATACAGTGTGAACTAAATGAAATGAACGTTTAACTGTTCTTTTGCGTCTACAACGATGGCAATTAAATATTTAATTTTAATTCGTAAAGCTTAATCAATGAAGGTACATAATAATTGTTGATGGCAATAGGTTTGTTTCGGTTAGTGTTAATTTTAGCAACGGACGGATGATACTATTGAACTAGTATTAATGAAATTAAATAATTAGATTTCTCATGAAAAGGCTTTCAACCAACAGTAATTAATTTCTACAGTCCTTAAACAATTTTTAACCTAAAGGATTTTATGCCCCCCTAGCACATATACCTTTTGCGGTCTGAATACCTCGTAACGCCAGCTTTTATAGCACGAGCAACGAAAGGCGACGTTTACGAACACTTTATGCGGGCCTGTCAGAATCCTCCGCCGAGTCGTACGTGCAACTGCAGCGACCCAAATAAGGCGGACCTCGCACAATGTATGACGGTGATTTTCAGAATACTTCAGTTACCTTATCGCCCAAGTAACTGTTTAACTGTAGGATCATGGCTAGCCTTCGGCGACAATGCCCGTTGCCCAAGCAACAAAGCTCAGTCGACGATAGCGGAAAAGTTGAACAACTTTCAAGCGAAAACTAGGTTTGTCGACTCGATTAAATACTTCAAATCAAAGGTTGATTCATTAGGCGAGCCCCACCATGAGATTGCAGCTCGATGTTTACGGCACCGCGGTCAGAGTCGGAGTGTGCCGACTTAGAAATTGAACTCCCCGGCTTCGCGGTTAGAATCGTGGTTCTCGGCTCCGCGGTTGAAGTCGAAGTATCCTAAACGACTGTTTGACTGTTTTTGAAGACATCCTTTGCCTCCTTTGGAAAAGTTCCTTATGAAGTGGGTCTTTTGTCCTCGGCACGTGCACGTACCGACTGCCCTTTGTGGTGTTGTCGGCGAAATTTAGCGTCGAAAATACTTATTAATTTGAAATAAAATAACTGTTAATTGTTCAGGTCGATGTGATGTTCGAGAAATGATTAATAACGGCGATGCGTACTTGGTTACTGTAGCGTAGCGAGGTACTCGCAGGCAGCTTGCATTAAACGGCAAGACCTGGAGACACTAAGCTTCAGTGTGAAGCGCGAAGTCGATGTTAAATTCTCTATTGACTGTATTTGTAAAAACGAGGGGTTTATATACAGCAGTAGCACTAGTAAAATGCGATAGGAATAGTGTTTATTGCTGAGTCGCATTTCCGTTATGAGTAATTCCATTCTTCGTATCTTATCAGACAGGAAATCCTTATTACCTATTTCCTGTGTGTGGGCGAATGAAGCGATGTGTAATAGAGGGTGAAGTACGCATGTGCCGGTATCAGTGGGCGGAGTGTGGTTCTTTTCTGCGATTTAATTCTGGAATATTCCCAGAAGTTGTGGCAGGCATTGCAACACCTTTGCAATGCCTTATGCGAAGGTACCACACTCCTTGGTGGCTTCCACCAGGAGGCAGCCCGCTTGAAGGAGCTTTTCCAGTTTTAGTTGGTTGTTGTCGAATTCTTTATGGATGGATTCTCTTGGTACTCGGCGTTCTTCCTCTTTTACTGCAGCGGCGTAGTTCATGCTACTACATGGGCGTGGGTCTTCTGCGTATCGGGCTGCAAGTCTCGTTTGAGGTTGTGGGTGCTTTGGACACCACTTGTAGCTGGAAGTGTGTCCACCGCCGCACTTGGAGCACTTCGGCGGGTCCTCACGTCGCTTTTGGCACTCGCGCGTTTTGTGATTTCCGCCGCACTTAACGCACTTTGGTGCAGCGTTGCATCGTCGCTGCGTATGTTCAAATACCTGGCACCTGTGGCATTGTACCACGAATTTGGACCTACGCAGGGATTCAATGGTGATACACAACCCTAAGATGGGCTTAAAGTTGTATATCGTCTTCCTTTCGGGAGTTTTGTCGACCTCCAGGTAGTTTAGAGCCATTGGCACCTTTTCTGCTCCCCTGTGCATCCTCCTGATGGATAACACAGGGAGTCCTTGCCGTAGTAGATCGTCCTTTATTTCGTCGTTGGACAGTTCCTATGGTAGTCCGCGGACGACAACCATCAGTGGTTTCTTCTTGTTTAGGAGAAATGTGTGGAAAGGTAATTCCTTTTCCTTCAGAAAAGCGATGGCTCATCTGAAGTCGTCTTCTGTGACAAGCTGTATCTTAATGCCAAGAGCCACATTCTTGGCATTTCTGATATTTACTCTCAGTTTTTTGAGGTCGCTAGCGACCTCAAGCCACTGGTCCTTGTTGCTGAGAACTATTGGCGGAACAGGTGGCCTTCTCCTCTCTCGGGCGGGAACTTGGGGTTGGTCTGCCAGCAAGTCGAACCTGTTGGCCGTAGCGATTTTGGCTGCAGGCCCGTGATTGACCTGCTTGGCGGGCTTTCCCTTCTTCCCCTTCTGCAGCTGGATACCATCGTCAGCTTCCATGTTAGTAGCTTCTTCGGAAGAGTGCTCGACTTCCTCCGGCATCTTCTTAGCTGCTTCTTCGGCAACTTGCTGAGAAGTTGCCGCAGGCATCGGAGTTGGTGTTGGCTTCGTTGTAGCTGGCCTTTTTGGAATTGCGCCTGTACTGGCTGGAGCGGGCTTCTTAGGTTCTTGTGCAGAGCCTAGCGGTCCATGTTGCTGAATATACTTGATTTCTGTTACCATCTTGTAGATCCTTTCATTTCTTACTACAGCCATTTCATCGGTGGCTACGGTATTCGAATGATTCGCAGCTGTGGAAGTGGCGAAGGTAGCGCCTCTATAACGCTATAGACGTCGTCGCTCGATTTCTTTAGGGCGTTGCCATGAATCTGCCATTGCCAAAAGCACTTGAACTCCAAAAAGCACAGTTCGCAATATAAAGGATGTTTGTACTGCACCCGACCCACTGATACAAGTAGAAGGGGCCTAAGGTACAGCACAATGGAGCTCAAAAGGTACAGCTGCCAAGGAACACGTGTGTACTCGGTGATAGCTGAGGCGGAACTCCCTAGTATCCTAAGCGTTCTTGCGTCGCTGTTTATATACTAATTTAAGACACGGTATCTTTATTCCACTAGCATAACTTATTTGCTATTTCATTATTGCGCTTTACGATAACTTCTTGTAACATGTTAACATTCAAAATAGTAATATCTTATTTGATATATACAATTACTTAACTTATTTTAACTCAATACATTATTAGTAGTTGGTCTAATTTTAATTAGGCAAGCTACTGGATTTACAAACATTTATATATATAATTAATTATTTTAATTGTTACAGGTTTCCCGCACTCAGCGAGTTCTTAAAGTCTTTTACATTGTCTTTTTAACTTAAATATTAATAACATTAAAACGCCCGAAACTGTTCTGTTTGTGACGTCCAACAGGATTTGATTGGTATTGACTGTATATACTTAAAGGCTAGGCTTACAATACGAGGGTAATTTTAAAAGTTTACGGAATATGGATAAAAAAGAAAGTTATAGTCTTTGAAATGGCTTTATTCTTCAATATATTCTCCAGTAACTTCAATGAGCTTATAAATGTATCCCATCTCTAAAGTAACTTTCAAGAAAGACTTCAAAATACTCTTATACAGCTGTAAGCGTTTCCTCATTGGACGAAAAATTCTTGCTAGCGAGGAATTTTTTACGATTAGGAAAAACGTGAATATCGGAGCAGAAGCCCAAATTTGATGAATAGGATACATATTCCAACAATTCGTACTTTAAGTCGTTAAGTTTTCCCATCGCTACACTTGTGAGCAGGTACATTATCCCGATGAAAAGTGATTTACTTTTTTCCCTTTTATATCAGCTTTTTCTCATGAATTTTTTATCTAGCCGGTCCAAAAGTTTTGTATAGTATTCTTCGGTTATTGTTTACCTTGCACAAGATAAGCAATCTTTTTGAACCCCCTGCCGATGGAACTGGCTTTGGCGTTCAGAATGACCGGCTTCTGCTCACTTTTCTTTACTGTAGTGATTTATTCATGTTTCGTCTATAGTTATAAAACGACGCACAAAGTCAACTCTGTTCTTCTTTAAACAATCCAAACGCATCTGGAAAATTCCTATTTGAATGCATTGTGATCAATTGTCAGCAACTACGACACCCATCTTTCAAAAAGAATTTTCATGTTTAATTGTCTATGTAAAACATATCGTACACTTTATGTTGAGTTTCATCAATTTCCCACATTTTTACTCACCTGTCATTCAATACTATATCATAAACTTTTTGAACCATTTCTGATGTCGTAGTTTTTTTGACCTTTACTGCAAGGATAGTCTTCGTGTGAGATCGCGCTGAAGCTTACGTCTCTATTTACAAACGATTATTTTTGAAAGAGCAAATTCTCCAATGTTTACTGTTTCGGTACGAATTTCCAATTATTCAAATCTTGTTTTACAAAGAATTCAATTACAGCACAATGTTTCAAATTTTCCATTCTGAGACAATGTACTTACATGTCGACTTCCAATGACTTGTAAATAAATAAGGGATTGCCGGATCGAATTGTAACTTCGCATGTGCTCATACGAGAAATGAAACTGTATTATCGACTGAAATTTATAGCTCTACTACTCCGCGCATTTTCTAGACCACTCTTGGATGTAATTTTAATTCAGGAAAACGAGTTTTCATTTAGAAACATATTTTCATTTTATTAATGCTATAATTACAATATAAAAAATGTTTAAGACCGAGGTTTAAAGTATTCATGCAATTTTTGTGCTACACTTTTGCAAGTTATTGCACTGCATATCTATCGTATAACAAACAGGAGTTAATTTATTTTATAGGATAATAGTTATTTTGCGGTTTTAAACGACGAATAAGTAATTTTGAAATAGATGTGTCTCGACTAAACTATTTTCTAATGATAATTCAAAAGATGTGATTGTGTAACAACTTGTTACTTTACAGTTTGTAAAATTATATTATAAAAGCTTCTTCTTTGTTAAATTAAATTTTGAGATCTTATTGCAACAAGGTATTCCTTTATATATAAAAAAGAAGAAAATTTGTAGCTCCATATATGGCATTCTCATTTTATAATATAACCTGTATTATTTCAATTCTATTATGAAGTTTCTATGCGCAATGTTCTTGCTGAATTGATTCATGTTTTACACTTAAAATAATTTTGTTAAACTTTTTAAATTACTTCTACGTGATATTCAATACTTTCTTTTAAATCTAAAGAATAATGATTACTAATGTCATCCTTTCATCAATTTCTTTATTTTAACTTTAGAAATTTGAGTTTGTAAAAATTTACATTTTAATTCTTAGCCGAAGTATTACCTCAATTCGGTTTTTTCCGGCTGCGGGCCCAAAGTCTATTGGGAACAGTCTTGTTTGAGTTAGGGTATGATTACAAACACAATTTGCTTAGTTTCAATTTTACTAACATTCTTTGTAACGATAGTTTTCCATTATGGACATTCAAATTTGTTACATCTTGTTATTTAATTACGAATTATGATCAATATTCAATTTCCTGATTCTCGTGATTAATTGAATTTTCTTTGGTTTTAGAGTTGGACATCACGGTTTAATCAGAGGACAATATTTATGATTTAAATTCACTCATTTCGCCTGTAATAAATGGTGTGTATACTAGGTGTCCCAGAACGTTCACTTTATCTAATAACTCCGTTATGACAAGAGCAAAAATTTTGATTTTTGGAGGTTATATTTATTAGTCGTAAGGGATTACGTCTGTAAACAAAAATCTATGTTTTGACGTTTAACTTCGGTGCTGTCAATGTCAAATTTCAAAAGTCAAACAGAACACCCTGTATATAGTCATGTCAATAATAAGCCTGTTTTATTTACAATTCATTGATATAAAATCTAAAAATGTTGAATGCAAAAATTTTGAAAACTCACCTTAGAAAAGGAAATTGTCTATTGTACAAAAAAATAGTTGTCTTGGATTGTTTGTTTATTAAATTTGGCAGTCAATAGAAATTGTTCCATCGACTTATTTATGTGTCATTAAGTCGCAAAATGCCAACGTTATTTACGTGTAATGAATATGTTGACATGTTGTTAATGTATGGGGAATGCCACAAAAATTGAAGAGAATCTCAAATTCTGTATAGAGAACGATTTCTGAGTCGTACTGTTCCAGCCCACACAACGTTTGCCAAAGTCAAACAAAAATTTAGAAGCGATACTTTTCCTAACGGCAAACAGCAAAGAGTTCGTCAAAGAAATGTTCGGAGAGAAGACAACTCAATATATATTTTGGCATACATGATGATCAATCCTCATACTTCCGTCTGTCAGGTTTCAGCAGCAATGAATGTTAGTAAGACATCAATACAAAGGAGCATCAGAACGCACCCATTCAAGATCCACCTTGTACAATGTCTTACGCCTGAAGATCCTCAGATACAGTTATAATTTACAGCAGCAATTCTAGTTAAAATTCATGATAATCCTTTTTTTAAATAACATTCTGTGACGTGATGAAAGCCGTTTTCATAATAATGGAATTGTAAACCGCCACAATTTCCATTATTGGTCGAACCAAAATTCGCATTGGATAAGAGAAATACATTTTCAATACATTTGGGGAGGGGGATTAATGTTTGGTGTGGTTTACTAAATGGCCGTATCGTTGGTCCGTGCTTCTATCAAGGTACTTTGACTGGTGCACGCTACTTAAATTTTCTGCAGACTAATTTCCCCGAATTGCTGGAATACATACCCATCAACGAAAGAAGATTCATGTGGTGGCAACAAGATGGTGTTCCTCCTCGCAACAAATAAGAAGTAATGGAATATCTAAGCAGGGTCTACCCAGACCGCTGGATCGGAAGATATGGCCTGCACGGTCACAGGATCTTACCCCTACGGACTACTTTCTTTGGGGTTAACTTAAAGAAGTTATATACACTACTCCGCCTGTTAATTTAGAAGATTTTCAAAACAAAATTATTCAAGCTTGTCAAAAAGTAACACCGGAAATGATAACTGCAGCATGCACAAGAATTTTATTACATAGACTTGAGACATATGTAACACAAAATGGACAACAGTTTAAACACGCGATATAGTTATTTTGTTTTTTCGTGAATAAATGTTACGTTTTTTATTATTACTTATTTCTTTTTATGGTTATTTGTATTTAAAATATTTGAAGTTTGGTATCGTTGCATTCTAAGTAAAACAGGCTTTTTATTGACATGACAATATACAGGGTGTTCTATTTGGCTCTTCAAATTTGACATTGACAGTACCGAACATAAATTTTTTGTTTACAGGTGTAAACTCTCTTACGACTAATGCATAACCTTCAAAAATCAAAATTTTTCCTCTTGTCATAACGGAGTTATTACCTGGAGTGAACGTTCTGGGACACACAGTCTAGTGCAAGATTATATAGTGAGTTCTTTATTTATCTTCGTTGAGGCCATTCATTAGCGATCTAGATTTAAGTTTGAAAAACTTTGCTTTGGGTTGTTTAAAACAGTATTTTTTTTTGTATTTTGCAAATTTCTTTATGTAGATTAAGCGCAAAATGTTTAGATAAACGTATCAACCATGTTGTTATATATTGAACTTTACCTCTGAAATACAATTAATCTGTACTTTTATTAATTATTGCTGATTGACTTATCAGTTTGGTTCTGATTAGTTGGTTACTTAAGAATCGATCAAGCCATGCCTTGAAACTTTAAATTAATGGTAAATACTTTATTTCAAAATTTTGGGCTGCGCTATTATTTTTTTAAATTACATTTAATTTTTTGTTGCACTTAATTCGCCCTTTTAGCTTCTAAACTGTAATTTATACTTTCAATCAATTTTACTGCTAGTTTACAGTTTCCAGGAGATTATTCTGGAGAAACGGTGTTCGAAAAAGGAAAATCAACTATTTCAGGCTGCAAAAGGATTTGCGCATCTTCTATATCAATTAACAATTGTTGTACCAAATATATCTATTTGATAATTACTTTTCATTAAATTTTCTTACCTTTATTGTTAATAATTTCTTGTAATATCTTATTCGTGATATATTTTGTTTACTTTATTAAATTCTTACATATTGTGTGTTTAAATATACGGTTGTATTTGTTAACTCTGATTTATTATTTATTTTTACTATGCAAACAAATTTACATTCTGTCCCGTCGATATCAGTTTGAAACATTTGTTTGCTTTTATTTGCTTCAGTTAATTCTTGCACTTAACCCGGCGCCTTATTAAGGTACAATTCACATTCTACTGAACCTTACCTGACATCATCATTCTAGCCAAATTTATCTATTCGTCAAAGATTTATATTTTATAATAAATGTTTATACTTTACATTAGGAAATGCACAATTTTTATTTGCAGATATTATTTACATATATAGCAAATACCTACTACAAATTTTGCATATACAAAATAACAATTAAAGTTTTAAAATTTTACTTCTAAACGATTGACAAACATCTGTAAATATGTTCATATAAAATAAACAATTATTTTGAGGGTATACGCCTTATTTAGGTACTCCTACTAACTATATCCACTTAGGCAGGGTTATGACAGATACTGCAAGCGTTAAGGAGTTTAGCCCCTCACTGTAAATCTCTTAGATTTAATTATAGCTTTATCTGGTGATTGACTTTAAATGAAGGAAAATATTATGCCTAGTTTTTCGAAGTCGTACCAAGTAAACATTTAATCTATTAATTCGTTGAACTTTTAAGCCTATACTGCCTCTTTTGTCTCTTGATGTGGTTACAAAGGAAAATTTAGGGGCGCTTGAGGAAACGCAACTATCCCTAATATGGAATTTCTGGTACTACGCGATGTCACTGCGAGCTACGTTTCGCAATGGCCATTACAATTACATCGTTATTCAAAACTCTTGTAAAATGAGAGAATTTCAAAAAATGAAAGTAAAACAGCTTTGTAGTTGTATATAACGGAAACATCAGAGCATGGTTTCGTTTTATGGAATTCATTAGTGGATAGCTTCCTCGGCGTTTTGCATCAATTACAAGGCCAAGTTTTAAGCTGGCATGGTATTATAAATGATATACAATGCCAGACCCATATTTTGCTACTGTTTTTCTATACAGTCTATTTTGATGCCAACTAAAAGCTCATTTTTTACTTTCTCACCTATATGAAATATAGAATAGAGAAAGTATTGTTTTCGTCCAAAATTTTCGATGTCAAAATTTTAGTGGAAATACACGTTTT